>CM033470.1:331247779-331358867 GCA_019447015.1 Hymenochirus boettgeri | reverse complement strand
AAGGCTGGACTAGATGGACGTATGTCTTTATACAACCTCCAATACTATGTTACTATGTAACTGTTAGACAGACATTATGGTTAGGGTATAAAGTTGGACTAGTTGGACATATGTCTTTATACAACCTCCAATACTATGTTAATATGTAACTGTTTATCAGACATTATGGGTAGGGTATAAAGGTTGCACTAGATGGACGCTTGCGTTTATACAACCTCCAATACAATGTTACTATGTAACTGTTATACAGACATTATAGGTAGGGCATAAATGTTGGACTAGATGGACGTATGTCTTTATACAACCTCCAATACTATATTACTATGTAACTGTTTATCAGACATTATTGGTAGGGTATAAAGGTTGCACTAGATGGACGCTTGCTTTTATACAACCTCCAATACAATGTTACTATGTAACTGTTATACAGACATTATAGGTAGGGTATAAAGGTTGGACTAGATGGACGTATGTCTTTATACAACCTCCAATACTATATTACTATGTAACTGTTGTACAGACATTATGCGTAGGGTATAAAGGTTGGACTAGATGGACGTATGTCTTTATACAACCTCCTTATGGGTAGGGTATAAAGGTTGGACTAGATGGACGTATGTCTTTATTCAACCTCCAATACTATGTTACTATGTAACTGTTATACAGACATTATGGGTAGGGTATAAAGGTTGGACTAGATGGACATATGTCTTTATACAACCTCCAATACTATGTTACTATGTAACTGTTATACAGACATTATGGGTATGTATTCCAATTGAGAAATTCTAAGAAGATTGACTAAATAAGACATGGCTGACTTCTTGGTAAATGTGAGGTGGCCATTTTGAACTTGACATCATTTTCTAGTGGGCTTTTCTGGTTTCGAATGGTTTTCACAATGCAGTCTTCTTAGATGCGTTAAGTTTTCGTTGCGATACTTTTAGCTCTTTATCGCGCCCGTTCGCCTTTTTCAGCCGCGAAGTGTGTTTTTTTCGCTTTTTTATAAATAAGGCGAAACAAAGCCCCAAATGGCGCTATTTTTGCTGCGATGTGCTGCGCTAATTATTTGGCGAAAAAGACATCCTTATAAATATGCCCCTATGTATCCCATGACCATGTATGTACACTTTAGTCCAGACCAGGTAAGTACAACTGTGTTCCGACCGGGTACCATACACTAGTCCAACCGGTAGTACACTATGTATCCAGACCGGGTAAGTACCTCTGTGTACCAGAATGGGTAATACACTGTGTATCCAGAATGGGTAAGTACACTATTATCCAGACCGAGTAAGTACACTGTGTATCCAGAATGGGAGTACACTGTTCCAGACAGGTAAGTACACTGTGTATCCAGACCAGGTAAGTACACAATGTATCCAGACCAGGTAAGCACACTGTGTATCCAGACAGGGTAAGTACACTGTGTATCCAGACAGGGTAAGTACACTGTGTATCCAGACAGGGTAAGTACACTGTGTATCCAGACAGGGTAAGTACACTGTGTATCCAGACAGGGTAAGTACACTGGGTATGTACACTGTGTATCCAGACCGGGTAAGTACACTGTGTATCCAGACTGGGTAAGTACACTGTGTATCCAGACTGGGTATGTACACTGTGTATCCAGACCGGGTAAGTACTCTGTGTATCCAGATCGGGTAAGTACACTGTGTATCCAGATCGGGTAAGTACACTGTGTATCCAGACCGGGTAAGTACACTGTGTATCTGACGCCTGCCAGAATTCATTCTAATTGTGTTCTGTAGCTTTAACAGTTTCCTAACCATGAAAACCCAGACACGTTACATATTACACCAATTGGTGTTTTTCATGTTCACCCCAGTTTTTAAGCATCTGTGCCTGTAAGCCCCTTTAAGCCTCAATATCCATTAAAAAATACAAGTGACCCATTAATTTTTGTGGGGATACAGGATCCGATAAAGTGAAGTGACCTTGAGTTATAGACTGCCAGGCCATCAAACCATTGAACTATCACGAAGCAATCCGCCCTTAGCTATGTGGTCTTGCTGTAGATAGGGCTTGGACCTTATATATAAACGTAACTTCATCAGGAGATAGTCACACGAGAGATATTGGCTGGTGAGTAGGTAAAGCACCTACCGGTATGTCCCACTACAGGAATGTTGCATGTCCGTGTTCATGACTATAGCTCACTGGTCTGGAAGTGACACCCATAGTCCTATGTATGGATAAATATTTACTACAGTCATTTACAGAAGGCCGGTAATTCACTAGAATATTTCAGCGTTAGTGTACGTGCCAATAGAACAATTAACTAATGTAGTAAGTTTGTGTATGGGAAATACTGTGAGATATTTTGTGAGCTCGTTGCCATTTTGTTTCCAAGTTTAGGAGGAACCAGCTGACTGTTGCCCTGGGGCTGTTGGTGCCTTAAGCTCAGAGAAGTGCAGCACAAGGTTAAAGAGCCCTAGGCATACCCTTACTGGACAGGGCAGAGGGAGTAGTCATAAATAAGTTCCCAACCTTCCTTGACCCATCAGGAGAAACCGACCAGACGAGAGCTGACTCTCTTTTGGGGATTTTGTCCTTGAGGTCATTAATTTGTCTTCCATTCGTCTGTTAGAGGCGGATGTGTCTCAGTGTTCTACGGCCCAATACCAATATGGAGATGTTCCACTCTAGTGTGGAATGATTTATGTCATAATGAGATAAATTTCCAAACTGTGACCGGAATGATAATCAGTGTTTTGATAAAATAGAGCTCGGCCGTACAGAATGTTTGTTCTGTCAACACAGAAGGACTCATTATAATTTATAAAATTGTAGACTGTACATTGCATTCCGAGCTTTGATTGTTCTGACATTGATTTGCCTTGATTTGGACTGGATCCATGTTCTTTGGTTTAATATAGAAGATAAGACAGAAATGCCTTCTTCTGTCAATGCTTAGCCCTTTGTTATATACGTTTTGTCATATATGTTTAGCCTTTTGTACTAATACCTTGGTACTTGGTACCTGATGCCATTCTGCCCATAAACAAAGCCACCCAGTTGCCAATCCAACAATACAGCTGGATCATCTGCTGACCTGAAACCCTGAATAATCAACTTTGAGAACAATTAAGCTCCTTACACGTGGTTTAGCTGTAAAAGACGCATAATTGCACATGTGTGACTGGTCACTGGTTCAGACCACCAATGACAACTAAATGCCACAGAATTTAGCGTCCGAAAAACCTCGTTCATCGAGTGTCTTTGGGGCTATTCAATCATGTGTACAGAACTTTGTGACATTGATGTCACATGTTGATTTTTATCCTTGGTATTTTTAGTATAGTTTTTATTTTTACATAGAGGCCACTAAAGAGCATTTGATTGAGACCAACTGCAGGGACACGGGCCCCTCCGCGAGATTAGAGGCCGGACCCCAGGCACACTCCCCTCCCCAGTAAAGATACTTCCAGTTCGGTTACGGACTTTTAAACAGCTGATCGTGCATATATTTACTTCATACACGGGATCAGCTGTTTAAAAACCCAAGATCATGCCATGGATGGGATTGACTGACTGGTCGGATCCCATTGTGATTGATAGGCTGTCTGAATTTCCAATCCACTCAGTCAGGCCTAATAAAAACTGGATAGTGTCCTCCTGTATTCATTCTCCTCTGTACTAAGACTTAAGGAATATCTCTTCCATATTAAGGACGATTAAAAAAATTTAAGGCCCATAGACACGTGTGATCCACGGGGACCCCGACCACAACGCACAATGTGTATAAACGGCCATTTCGGCTGATGATCGGTGAGTGTATGGGCATTCAGCTGAAATGGACGTTCGGTTGGGCATAGTTGATGATCCGCCGGTTCTTGTTATCAAGGATGCCTGACCAAGCATCTGTCACTGGTCGGGCATTTGCACGCGTGTACGAAGTGCTAAGATCAGGATTGGCCATTTTAACGATATGTGCATTTTCTACCTAAAAAGGTCAATGAAAAGTGACCACTGCGTGAGACAGGTCAGCAACGGTCACAAGGTCACCTTGCCTTGCCCCCTGGCAGTGAAAACTCCTCGTGTGTCTCAGGCCTTACAGGTCTTGATGACCTACAGTATCTACAACAGACACAGAAGGAATTATTTGGGCTGTTGTTTTTCCTTTGTATTCAGAGCCCCCTGGAGTGCTTGTCAATCAATGTGTCTTCTCCACCCTCAGCCAATGTTCTCCTTATCAGAGTTGATAAAAAGGTAGAAAGGCGAATGGCATCAGAAAGAACACAGGTAATCAGAGGGTCCTCTGAATTCCAGCTTGTTGTGTTATGGGACACATCAAAATAACCACAACAACTGGCAAAAAAAAAACCAAACATGAACCTACCACATGATTCCTGCCGGGTATGGCCAAGTATACAGTTGGTACACACATACTGTCGGATCCAACGTTTATCGGTGCTTTATCGTTAGATGTGTGTAGTGCATTTCCAAAGATTGGCGAGGCCACCAACGCTCACCGTAAATTCTCAAAAATTCCCTCGCCTGATCTCTGAAAAGACAGAGGATTTGCATGTGTCCGTCATGTGTGTACCCAGCTTAAGTTTTAAATTTTGTATTGTGGATCCACATCGTAATCAATAGCTGCCATACTTCCCATGCTCTGAACACCCACAAACCCACACCCCCAACCTCATGCTTGAATGTGTGTTATTTAGCATTTTCACACAACATGTTTCCGATTGCTGTGGTATCCTATACACCCTACACTGGTGGATGTTCTTCAGTGTGTCTACTCTTTTTTCACATTGAATGTCCCACACGTGAATTTGTGTGGCAATTTAAAAAAAGAGCTGTGAAAAGTACCTGGGACAGGGAGGTAGAATTGAGTTGCACCAGCACAAAGAAAACTGCTTCTGCCAGGCTTCCTAAGTGCTTCAGCGCTATCATTAATATAGGAAGGCCCAGGGCAATAACCTGGCAGATGAAAACTGTACATGCTTTAGCTCCTTAACAAAACAATATTTTTTCCATCTATATTTATCACTTTCCATTCTTTTAGTTGAAAAAGATTTGTCACGTTAGATCAGAGATATCATTGTCATGGACTTCTGGCTCCTGTTAACGTAATATCCAGCCCAGAGCTGTGGTTTGTCATATGAAAGGCTGCTTCCCTTCCTTGTGGCTTATGGTTAGCACTTTGGTGTCAACTTCCAACATTACATTAATCCCCAAAGGCTACACTATGTTCACTGGGCTGTGGTGGGCCTACAATGTAAACAGTTCCTTCCAGTGCCCCCAGACCAGCCTGCACTATGGGATCTGAGAGGACCTAGAGTCCCACACTATAGTAAAGACCAAGATCTGACCAGCAAAGGGAAGGCAGACGGAGTCTGTTCTAATTAAACATCCGACCAGTGTTTTATATCATCCTGATACTTCTAAATGATAATATATCCAATTGAAAGGTTTGGTCTACTAACTAGACAATCCATTTCCCACAAGGCCAACAATGACCATTCCCCTGGAAAATGCAACCATTTGGCCTAGTATCAAGCACTGTAAAATATGCCCATAGGTTTATTTATAAAAATATCAAGTGAAAGTAAACTCTTGTTTTAATCGGGGTCTATTTGTCTAGGTATCTGCCCAGGCTTGCGTTAATGACCACTGCATTGCACACAATCGGCTTGCTAATGCTATTCATTCTCATAAGGCTAACAGGAATGTCCCAGAGGCATTTAAAGGGGCCACATTATGGCTTATGTTATGCTAATTCCAACCATCTTTAGATTTAAATGGAGGGGCACTGGAATAATTGTGAATAGCTACAGTAAATATCAACCCAAGTGAAGGGGAGGCGGAGATTGATCTCCTCGTTTCTAAAGCACGGGGGCTAGTTTTTCAGGTGAAGTTAATGAGTATAATTACAGCACAATACAGTGAGCCTGATAGCCTTTCTCTCAATGGAGCGGCCCATTCATTAGCAAGCACTTCACAGTGTGCTCATTGTTATAAATATTAACGCTCATCAGTGGCCTCAATGTGACAAATTAAGAGACTCAGAGGTTTATCCTTCCTAAAACACTAGGACAACTTGTTTTACTTTATGTCAGTATAGACATGGATGTCAAGCGGCACTGGTCCGTCAAATAGATTTGTGGGGCCCAGTTTACTTGAATTATGGTCAATAAAATTACTGGTCACCCCAATAAATCTACTGACAGCATCACCGACCAATCAAAATGGACCAACATCAATAAAATAAGCGCAATTGCTTAAACTAGCTGAACTGGACAAGCTCATGGCCAATTCCATTGTGACTGGCCCAATAGCCATGGCAGTGCATGGCACTCTCTTTTACCTGGTTCTGATGACATCAACGTGGTTTTATGTTGCACTGATGCACTGCTCTGAGATTCTCACTAGCTAACAGATTACAAGCGATAATTAGCGCATAAGAAAACAACGCAGTGCGTCTTAGCCGCCCTGAATCATTTCTTGCTGAGTGGACAGGTCCTAAGTTTAATGATATGACAACAGTCCATGTGCCGCTTGTGTTTTATAGCGACAACAACTACATCAGACGTCTGGTCATTTTTATTTTCTTCCTCCAGTTCAAATACACAGACAATGTTTTTTAACCACATCACAGCACCACTGGGGCGTATCCAGTGTGAGGTGCAAAAGTTTGCCTGGGCCAATAATTTGTGGCAACCAATCAGATGTAAACTTTTTATTAGGTTGAGCTGGGTACACACAGTAACGATAAAGCCACGATACCGTCGGATCGGGCTTATTCGTTATGTGTGTACGTTCGTTTCCCGAACGAGCGCGCGGCTGCCGAATGATCGGGTCGGCCGAACGCTCGTTTGGGAAAGACTGAAAATTTCCATCGGCCACGCTAGACTCCCTATAGAGAAGTCTAGCGCGGCTGATGGAAACACACAGTCCCGAGCGAACGATTGTGGGTTGTTGATGCGCCATAGCAGATCAACGAATGACCCCCAACCAAACGCATACACACGGACGATTCTCGGGCAGTCATAGGTGCGGTGTCGTGGCTCAGGACGCACATCGTGCATGTGTACAGCCTAAACTGACCATGGATTAGAAAGTACATTGCATATATATCATTATCTAGCACTACTATCCATCCCCCGTTATTGTGACTGACTGCTCGCCCATTGTGAATAGGACACTGGCCAGTAGCCTATCTGAGCATATACAGGGAGATTAGGGGAGATTAGCACTCATTGTTTTATTCAAAGCTCTCCATTTATTCCTCCCCTAGAGAAATGTCACATGGGCTATCTCTGCACCTGCGTCTTCATCCTCTGGAAGCTGTGTGTGCCCTCGGGGCAAAATTACACGCATGGCTGCTGGTGCTAAAGTACATGTGATCCCCCCCCAAAGAACACCATATACAAATACCACGCTGAATATATTGGTAGCAGATACTCTAGAGGCACTCTGCATAAGTACAAAGACAGCATTGCAGTCTGCAGCAGCCGTCAGGCGTAGTGTGGCCCCATCCCAAATATGTGAAACTAACGTCATGTGTGCTGTAGCTTTATTGTAGGCCTCAAGGTAGGACTTCTCTTGAAAAAGATTAGGAAGACTTAAGGTTCGTACACACGCTCAGTTTTCAAGTGAGGACGACCCCCAGGGGCCAGCGCTACACGCGACGAATTGTCTGTGTGTATTGTCTGTTTGGTCGGGGGTCGTTCATTGATACGCCTGGCACACACAGACAGACATTTGCCCCATATTCCTGTCCATCATGTTTTGTCCCAATCAATCTTGCAGTTCATTGAAGGCCACAGAACCAACAATGATTAATCAATATGTCCAAACGCTCGGACTAATAGAATTTGCCTTCCAATCAGTTGTGTTGGAAAAGTCCAGAAATTGCGCCATAATGTCTACCAATAGAAGTCCAGCCCTGTAACTGAGAATTACATCTTACAGGGGGGCTTTACATGTATGTCTGGAAATAAGACCCCTTTATTCACAAATAGCCAAAATATGAAATTCAAAAAGCGGACATCGGAAATCTGAAAATTGCAGATCTATTTCAGTGGAAAATAGTCGAACACCCCCCATGACCCTTATTTATATTTGGAAACCCACCGTGATTTACTGACACCTTCCAGGGACCCATTTTCTGGCTCGAAATTTCCCCACTAATGTATTTTCGTCACCTCAGACTTGGAGATTTTGAAAGGTTTAACTTTTCGCCATACGATCCAACGGTTACAGTGGCGCCGTATAGCGATTTGTGCCAATAAGCGAAATGCCGTTGTGCTTCGGTATGACTAGTATGGCGATAACGGCAGCAAAAAGTTAACGAACTTTATAAATATGCCCCTTTATCCAGCCAGTGTTGGGAGTTAATTCATTCAAAATCAACAACAAAATTGGTTGTTGGGGACCAGCCAGACATTACCAGTGATCTCAGCTAGATGGTAATTGTACCGACTTGCGTCCTGCGCCTACTGAATGGGGGTTTAACAGAGGACGAGAGCAGCACATGGATAATAAGCAGATCAAAGCAGTTAAAATACAGGCAAACTGCTCCACTAATTAAAAGAAATTTTATCTTGCTAATTGCTAGTTCTGGGCATATTCATTATAGGCTTGAAACACATCACGGGCGTCCATCTACATATTAAAAGAGCCATTTTGTTTCTTTAGGGGACAATAAATGAAATAATTGGCCTATGGACAAGAATAAAGGCCACATTCATGTGACATTGAACAAAAGTGTTCAGAAATCCACAAACAAAAGAGGACACGGAGATACTCTGTATTCCTCCATTTTGTTTTACTGTTCAATAGAATGCCAGGGTTATTGGAAGTAAAGCTGCTAGCCAATTAAAGTGGACCTATCTACAAAATAGGCATTATTCATGGCGGTTTGGAAGTCAGTACAGACTGCATCATGAATTGAAAATAAGAAGATATGTAACTATAACCTCCGCACTATTCATATTAAAATACTATTAAAGGTATTTTTACTTTGGCTTGTCAGGGATTTTCGACTTTATGAGAAGTTAAAAAAGTGGGTTCCATACATAATCCGCAAGTGTTTTAGACCATCAACCCATTTCAACCCGTTTTCACCTTTCTACACGCGTTTTACTGACCGTAACTACCACAACGTTACATGTGTCAACACATTATTAGATTCACCTCCGATGTTACATGAAGAGACGTAATACCTTAAAGAACTTAAACTTAGAACTTATGGTCCAACCTTCCCCCCCCTCTCCATTGTGATCTATACATCCAATGGGATAAAGTGCTCTTGCAGAACGTGTCTTCCTATTGGATAGGCACTGGGCCAGAAAGTGTATTGTGTGTTGGAGGGGGGGAATTAGAAACAAAAACTCTACACTTATTATTAAAAGCCTAATCCGTCAGGGATAACGCAGAACTTTGCAAGGTAGGGTTGTTAGTGTATGGCTGGCATCACTCTACCTGTACCCACCCCCAAATTTTTTAAATGCAAAGGACCTGCAATAAAAATACTAAGGGCTGGGCCACACTAGCGGGTTTTCCTCCTGCACATCGAATGCTTTTTGAGATCCGCTTGGCATTGAAAAACGCAGAGCAGTGCTGTTAATGTGGGTGGCTCCATTGCATGTGCTGAGCTTTGATCTGTTTTTCGGATATTGTGCGGATCACAGAACAAGCGGATGGTAACGTGTAAAATATCGCTCTTGTTCGCCAGGTTTTCCATCACATTACTGTCGGCTGTAGTGTGGCCTCTGAAAAATCTAGTGACAGGATAACAGGACTTGTGCTGTCCATGGGCGATGATCATACTGACTTGTATGTGCCATTCAGCATTTTTTTTTGCCTTTTTCCTTACAGTAACAATAAATCGACATAAGCAGCAGCATTTCGTTCCTCTCCCTACCAGATTGAAACCAGACTGAACTCCTATTTCCCCAGTGACCTCAGTTCCCTGACTTACCCTGCAGAGGAAACACCTGCCTGCTCGAATAAACTTCCCCATACAAGGTGTCTACTCCCGGGAGGAAACTCATTTTCTCTAACCCTGGGACAAAATGTCACTCACTAAAAAGACACAACACACAGTAAATCCTTTAACAGATTAGTGAAGTGATTTTGAGGTCCTAATGTAACCTTTCCTTTATTATTGATCTATCAGCGTTCTAAATAGGGCTTAATCCTCCATACATCCAGACCCGCCTTGTGCATCACTACGACAGATGGTAGTCGCCAAGAAAAGCGTGCAGGGTTGCGATATCAGAGCGCACGCGATTGGCAGGTGATCATATGCCTCTGAAGAATTTCCAGCACAATGCAGCACACCATGTGGGGCCAGACTAATTGCCAACACTGGCTTGCACTTTTTATCACCGCGTTCGGATCGAACGTTTTAACACTATGTGTGGCCTAGCCCTTAGATTGTAAGCTTTTCAGGTCAGGGCCTATGTGTATTATAAAGAATAAACACAAACCTCCTTTTTAACCCTACCTAACAGTATATTATTCACTGCTATAAAGAAAATTATAATACATTTGTGTGATTAGGGACCTGAATACACACATGTTTTTAATTACAACGGAATACGCTGTGATTTGTAGAAAAATATTCTCCTATTTATAAAGCTGAGAATTATTATGGATATAATGATATAAAAACGGTCAGATTGCCCCTAAATTCCCACCCAGATTCTGTAAATAAGGTTTTTTGGGTAACGTGCTCAATTTATCCTCCCAGAACCTGGAACCTGTTTTATTCACACATGGGAAGAAACATTAGGTCGATACTCCAACTCCAAAATCTCTCCTATAAAATGTTAAAGTGGGGAGAAGATGCAGAATGAATGAATGAATGAATGAAGCCTTTAGAATTCCATAAAGATGTTAAACATTAGTCTTCTGCGCTATTAGTGAAAACACAGCATTCATTTGCATGGCTGGGTCTTGCTTACACATCTGTTAATGTTTTTCAAATGCATATTAGCACAAATTTGAAGCACTGTGTAGCCTATTGGGGAGCTATGTGATGAACCCGCAGACATAGTCAGGAACACAAGCGCTGGTTTAAGGCATTCTGTTGGTGGGACTTTTGTAAGCCACAGTCTTAAAACAGTGAAGTTCCCTAGGTTAATAGAATGTAGCGGTTAGCAAGGTTTAAACTGATTTCCCCAGTGAACATATTATCACCTTCTGAAACTTGCTAAATTTAGAAAGAATTTCTACACAGTATCCCATAAAAATGATCATTTAAAGTTAAAAGACAATTAACTGTAAAAATATGTTTTGAAAGGGAAAAGACCTTGGACAGGGAGGTAGATTTGTTTCATCTCCAAGTTGTTGCCCTGGGCCTTCCTGTATAATCACGGAATATATAGGAATACAGGGAATGCATAGGAATACACAGGAATACAGGGAATGCATTGGAATACATGAATACAGGGAATGCTAGTAATACGGGAAGCTAGGATACAGAATGCATAGGAATACAGGGAATGCATTGGAATACAGGGAATGCATTGGAATACGGGAATGCATTGGAATACAGGGAATGCATTGGAATACAGGGAATTCAGGGAATGCATAGGAATACAGGGAAGTGCATAGGAATACACAGAATACAGGGAATGCGTTGGAATACAGGGAATGCATAGGAATACAGGGAATGCATAGGAATACACAGTAATACAGGGAATGCATTAGAATACAGGAATACATAGGAATACAGGGAATGCATTGGAATACAGGGAATGCATTGGAATACAGGGATTCAGGAATGCATAGAATACAGAATGCATAGAATACACAGAATACAGGGAAGCTTGGAATCCAGGGAATGCATAGAATACAGGGAAGGCATAGGAATACACAGTAAACAGGATGCATTAGAATACAGGGAATACATGGAATACAGGGAATGCACTTGAATACAGGGAATACAGGATGCATAGGAATACACAAGGAATACAGGGAATGCATTGGAATACAGGAATACAGGGAATATTGGAATACAGAATGCATAGGAATACACAGGATACGGATCATGGAATACAGGAATGCCATAGGAATACACAGAATACAGGGAATGCATTAGAATACAGGAATGCATTGGAATACAGGGAATACAGGGAATGCATAGGAATACAGGGAATGCATAGGAATACAGGGAATGCTAGGATACAGCATGAATACAGGAATGCATAGAAATACACAGAATACAGGGAATGCATTAGAATACAGGGAATAGATAGGAATACAGGGAATGCATTGGAATACAGGGAATACAGGGAATGCATAGGAATACAGGGAATGAATTGGAATACAGGGAATGCATAGGAATACACAGGAATACAGGGAATGCATAGGCATACAGGAATGCAGGAATACACAGGAATACAGGGAATGCCTTAGAATACAGGGAATGCATAGGAATACAGGGAATGCATTGGATACAGGGAATACAGGGAATGCATAGAATACAAGGGGAAATGCAATAAGGAATACACGGGAATGCTGGAACACAGGAATACAGGGAATGCATAGGATACACAGAATACAGGAATGCATTGGAATACAGGGAATACAGGAATGCATGGATACACAGAATCACAGGGAATGCATTGGAATACAGGAATACAGGGAATAGCATAGGAATACAGGGAATGCATAGGAATACACAGGAATACAGGGAATGCATTGGAATACAGGGAATGCATAGGAATACAGGGAATGCATAGGAATACACAGGAATACAGGGAATGCATTGGAATACAGGGAATGCATAGGAATACACAGGAATACATGGAATGCATTGGAATACAGGGAATGCATAGGAATAGAGGGAATGCATAGGAATACACAGGAATACAGGGAATGCATTAGAATACAGGGAATAGATAGGAATACAGGGAATGCATTCGAATACAGGGAATACAGGGAATGCATAGGAATACACAGGAATACAGGGAATGCATTAGAAAACAGGGAAAACATAGGAATACAGGGAATACAAAGGAATACAGGGAATGCATAGGAATACAGGGAATGCATAGGAATACATAGGAATACGGGGAATGCATAGGAATATAGGGAATGCATTGGAATACATAGGAATACAAGGAATGCATAGGAATATGGGGAATGTATTGGAATACATAGGAATACATAGGAATACATGGAATACAGGGAATGCATAGGAATATAGGGAATGCATAGGAATACATAGGAATATATGCCTATGCATTCCCCCATATTCCTATGCTATTCCCTATAGTTCCTATGCATTCCCTATTCCTATGCTATTCCGATTGCATTCATTCCTAGTATTCTATGCATTCCCTGTATTCCATGTATTCTATGTATCCTCTATGTATTCCAATACATTCCCATATTCCTATGCATTCTTGTATTCCAATGATTCCAAAGCCTTTCCTGTACTTCCTATGTATTCCCTGTATTCTATGTATTCCAATGCTTCCCTATATTCCTATGCATTCCCCGTATTCCTATGTATTCCTATGCATCCCTGTATTCCTATGCATTCCCTGGATTCTTTGTATTCCCTGTATTCCTATGTTTTCCCGTTTTCCAATGCATTCCCTGTATTCCTGTGTATCTATGCATTCCCTGTATTCCCGTATCGAATGCATTCCTGTATCCTATCTATTCCCTGTTTAAGCATTCCCTGTATTCCTGGTATTCCTATGATTCCCTCTATTCCTATGCATTCCCTGTATTCCAATGCATTCCATGTATTCTGTGTATTCATATGCATTCCCTGTATTCCAATGCATTCCCTGTATTCCTTTGTATGCATTCCGTATGCTTCCCTGTATTCCTTATGCATTCCCGTATTCCAATGCATTCCTGTTGCCTGTATTCCTATGCATTCCCGTATCCCTATGCATTCCCTGTATTCCCGTATTCCATGCATTCCCTGTATTCCTGTGTATTACCTATGCATTCCTGTATTCCCTGTTTCCAATGCATCCCTGTATCTGGATTCCTATGCATTTTTTCCCTGTATTCCTGTATTCCTATGCATTCCCTAGCCTAAGTAATCCCCCTGTATTCCTATGCATTCCCTGTATTCCCTGTATTCCAATGCATTCCCTGTATCTTGCATTCCCTGTATTCTAATGCATTCCTGTATTACGTGTATTCTATGCATCCCTGTATGCCTAGCATTCCCGTATTCTGTGTATTCCTATGCATTCCCTGTATTCCAATTCATTCCGTCTTCTATGCATTCCCTGTTATTCCCTGTATTCAATGCATCCCGTATTCATTCTATTCCACTTATTCTAATGCATTCCCTGTATTCCTGTGTATTCCTATGCATTTCCTGTATTCCTGTGGATTCCTATGCATTCCCTGTATTCCTATGCATTCCCTGTATCCTATGCATTCCCTGTATTCCTGTATTCCAATGCATTCCCTGTATTCTAATGCATTCCTGTATTACTGTGTATTCCTATGCATTACCTGTATCCATGCATTCCCTGTATTCCTGTGTATTCCTATGCTTCCCTGTATTCCAATTCATTCCCTGTATTCCCTGTATTCCAATGCATTCCCTGTATTCCTGTGTATTCCTATGCATTCCCTGTGTATTCCTGTGTATTCCAATGCATTCCCTGTATTCCTATGTATTCCCTGTATTCTAATGCATTCCCTGTATTACTGTGTATTCCTATGCAGCCCGTTATTCCCTATGCATTCCCTGTGATCCAACGATTCCCTGTATTCCTGGTGATTCCTATGCATTCCTGTATTCCTATGCCTTCCTGAATTCCTGATTCCAATTCCATTCCCTGTATTCCAATGCATTCCCTGTATTCCTATGTATTCCCTGTATTCTAATGCATTCCCTGTATTACTGTGTATTCCTATGATTCCCTTGATTCTATGCATCCCTGATTCCAAGCATTCCTGTATTCCTGTGTTTCCTATGCATTCCCTGTATTCTATGCATTCCCTGAATTCCCTGTATTCCAATGCCTTCCTGTTCCAATGCATATTCCAAGCATTCCCTGTATTCCAATGCATTCCCTGTATTCCTATGCATTCCCTGTATTCCTATGCATTCCCTGTATTCCTATGCATTCCCTGTATCCCTGTATTCCAATGCATTCCCTGTATTCCTGTGTATTCCTATGCATTCCCTGTATTCCTATATATTCCGTGTATTATACAGGAAGGCCCAGGGCCAACAACTTGGCAGATGAAACAAATCCTACCTCCCTGTCCAAGGTTCTTTTCCCTTTCAATAACATATTTTTACAGTTTAATTGTCTTTTAACTTTAAATGATCATTTTTATGGGATACTGTGTAGAAATTCTTTCTAAATTTCAGCAAGTTTCTAGAAGGTGATATAATAGTTGTCACTTGGGGAAATCAGTTTAAACCTCTGCTAACCGCTACATTCTATTAACCTAGGGAACTTCACTGTTTTAAGACATGTGGCTTACAAAGTCCCACCAACAGAAATGCCTTAAACCAGCGCTTGTGTTCCTGACTATTGTCTGCGGGTTCATCACATAGCTCCCCAATTAGGCTACACAGTGCTTCAAATTTGTGCTAATATGCATTTGAAAAACATTAACAGATGTGTAAGCAAGACCCAGCCATGCAAATGAATGCTGTGTTTTCACTACATAGCCAGAAGACTAATGTTTAACATCTTTATGGAATTCTAAAGGCTTCATTCATTCATTCATTCATTCTGCATCTTCTCCCCACTTTAACATTTTATAGGAGAGATTTTGGAGTTTGGAGTATCGACCTAATGTTCT
Organism: Hymenochirus boettgeri; assembly: GCA_019447015.1. NCBI lineage: Eukaryota > Metazoa > Chordata > Amphibia > Anura > Pipidae > Hymenochirus > Hymenochirus boettgeri. Next base: position 331,343,081 of record CM033470.1, on the reverse strand, counting down.
CTTCCCATTGTTGAATAAAACAGGTTCCAGGTTCTGGGATAAATTGAGCACGTTACCCAAAAAACCTTATTTACAGAATCTGGGTGGGAATTTAGGGGCAATCTGACCGTTTTTATATCATTATATCCATAATAATTCTCAGCTTTATAATAGGAGAATATTTTTCTACAAATCAACAGCGTATTCCGTTGTAATATAAAAATGTGTGTATTCAGGTCCCTAATCACACAAATGTATTATAATTTTCTTTATAGCAGTGATAAATACTGTTAGGTAGGGTTAAAAAGGAGGTTTGTGTTTATTCTTTATAATACACACTAGGCCCTGACCTGAAAAGCTTACAATCTAAGGGCTAGGCCACACTAGTGCGTATAAACGTTCGATCCGAACGCGTGATAAAAAGTGCAAGCCAGTGTTGGCAATTAGTCTGGCCACACCTGGTGTGCTGCATTGTGCTGCGAAATTCTTTTCAGAGCGCATATGATCACCTGCCAATCGCGTGCGCTCTGATATCGCAACCCTGCACGCTTTTCTCTGCGCACTACCATCTGTCGTAGTGATGCACAAGGCTGGGTCTGATGTATGGAGGATTAAGCCCTATTTAGAACGCTGATAGATCAATAATAAAGTACCAGGTTACATTAGGACCTCAAAATCACTTCACTAATCTGTTAAAGGATTTACTGTGTGTTTGTGTCTTTTTAGTGAGTGACATTTTGTTCCCAGGGTTAGAGAACATTGAGTTTCCTCCCGGTGAGTAGACACCTTGTATGGGGAAGTTATTCCGAGCAGGCAGGTGTTTCCTCTGCAGGGTAAGTCAGGGAACTGAGGTCACTGGGGAAATAGGAGTTCAGTCTGGTTTCAATCTGGTAGGGAGAGGGAACGAAATGCTTTCTGCTTATGTCGGATTTATTGTTACTGTAAGGAAAAGGCAAAAAAAAATGCTGAATGGCACATACAAGTCACGTATGATCATCGCACATGGACAGCACAAGTCCTGTTATCCTGTCACTAGATTTTTCAGAGGCCACACTACAGCAGACAGTAATGTGATGGAAAACCGCGCGAACAAGAGCGAATATTTTACACGTTACCATCCGCTTGTTCTGTGATCCGCACAATATCCGAAAACAGATCAAAGCTCAGCACATGCAATGGAGCCACCCACATTAACATGCACTGCTCTGCGTTTCTCAATGCCAAGCGGATCTCAAAATGCATTCGGATGTGCAGGAGAAAACCCGCTAGTGTGGCCCAGCCCTTAGTATTTTTATTGCAGGTCCTTTGCATTTAAAAAATTCTGGGGGTTGGGTACAGGTAGAGTGATGCCAGCCATACACTTACCAACCCTACCTTGCAAAGTTCTGCGTTATTCCCTGACGGATTAGGCTTTAAATAATAAGTGTAGAGTTTTTGCTCTAATTCCCCCCCTCCAACACACATACACTTTCTGGCCCAGTGCCTATCCAATAGGAAGACACGTTCTGCAAGAAGCACTTTATCCCATTGGATTGTATAGATCACAAATGAGAGGGGGGCGAAGGTTGGACCATACAGTTCTAAGTTCTAAGTTCTTTAAGGTATTACGTCTCTTCATGGTAACATCGGAGGTGAATCTAATTAATGTGTTGACACATGTAACGTTTGTGGTAGTTACGGTCAGTAAAACGCGTAGAAGGGTGAAAACGGGTTGAAATTGGGTTGATGGTCTAAACACTTGCGGATTATGTATGGAACCCACTTTTTTAACTTCTCATAAAGTCGAAAATCCCTGACAAGCCAAAGTAAAAATACCTTTAATAGTATTTTAATATGAATAGTGCGGAGGTTATAGTTACATATCTTCTTATTTTCAATTCATGATGCAGTCTGTACTGAATCCAAACCGCATGAATAAGCCTATTTTGTAGATAGGTCCACTTAATTGGCTAGCAGCTTTACTCCAATAACCCTGGCATTCGATTGAACAGTAAAACAAAATGGAGGAATACAGGTATCTCGTGTCCTCTTTTGTTTGTGGATTGAACACTTTTGTTCAATGTCACATGAATGTGGCCTTTCTTTTGTCCATAGGCCAATATTTCATTTATGTCCCCTAAAGAAACAAAATGGCTCTTTTAATATGTAGATGGACGCCCGTGATGTGTTTCAAGCCTATAATGAATATGCCCAGAACTAGCAATTAGCAAGATAAAATTCTTTTATTAGTGGAGCAGTTTGCCTGTATTTTAACTGCTTTGATCTGCTTATTATCCATGTGCTGCTCTCGTCCTCTGTTAAACCCCCATTCAGTAGGCGCAGGACGCAAGTCGGTACAATTACCATCTAGCTGAGATCAGCTGTAATGTCTGGCTGGTCCCCAACAACCAATTTTGTTGTTGATTTTGAATGAATTAACTCCCACACTGGCTGGATAAAGGGGCATATTTATAAAGTTCGTTAACTTTTTGCTGCCGTTATCGCCATACTAGTCACATACCGAAGCACAACGGCATTTCGCTTATTGGCACAAATCGCTATACGGCGCCACTGTAAACCGTTGGATCGTTATGGCGAAAAGTTAACCTTTCAAAATCCAAGTCTGAGGTGACGAAAATACATTGTGGGGGAAATTTCGAGCCAGAAAATGGGTCCCTGGAAGGGGTCAGTAAATCACGGTGGGTTTCCAAAATAAATAAGGGTCATGGGGGGGTGTTCGACTATTCCACTGAAATAGATCTGCAATTTTCAGATTTCCGATGCGCTTTTTGAATTTCATATTTGGCTATTTGTGAATAAAGGGGTCTTATTTCAGACATACATGTAAAGCCCCCTGAAGAATGTAATTCTCAGTTACAGGGCTGACTTCTATTGGTAGACATTAGGCGCAATTTCTGGACTTTTCCAACACAAACTGATGGAAGGCAAATTCTATTAGTCCGAGCGTTTGGACATATTGATTAATCATTGTTGGTTCTGTGGCCTTCAATGAACTGCAAGATTGATTGGGACAAAACATGATGGACAGGAAATGGGGCAAATGTCTGTCTGTGTGTGCCAGGCGTATCAATGAACGACCCCCGACCAAACAGACCAATACACACAACAATTCGTCGCGTGTAGCGCTCGGCCCCTGGGGGTCGTCTCTCACTTGAAAAAATGAGCGTGTACGAACCTTTAAGTCTTCCTAATCTTTTTCAAGGAAGTCCTACCTTGAGGCTACAATATAAGCTACAGCACACATGACGTTAGTTTCACATATTTGGGTGGGCCACACTACGCCTGACGGTGGCTGCAGACTGCAATGCTGTCTTTGTACTATGCAGAGTGCCTTAGAGTATCTGCTACCAATATATTCAGGTGGTATTTGTATATGGTGTTCTTTGGGGGGGGATCACATGTACTTTAGCACCAGCAGCCATGCGTGTGTAATTTTGCCCCGAGGGCACACACAGCTTCCAGAGGAGAGAAGCAGTGCAGGTGCAGAGATAGCCCATGTGACATTTCTCTAGGGGAGGAATAAATGGAGAGCTTTGAATAAAACAATGAGTGCTAATCTCCCCTAATCTCCCTGTATATGCTCAGATAGGCTACTGGCCAGTGTCCTATTCACAATGGGCGAGCAGTCAGTCACAATAACGGGGGATGGATAGTAGTGCTAGATAATGATATATATGCAATGTACTTTCTAATCCATGGTCAGTTTAGGCTCGTACACATGCACGATGTGCGTCCTGAGCCACGACACCCGACACCTATGACTGCCCGAGAATCGTCCGTGTGTATGCGTTTGGTTGGGGGTCATTCGTTGATCTGCTATGGCGCATCAACAACCCACAATCGTTCGCTCGGGAATGTGTGTTCCATCAGCCGCGCTAGACTTCTCTATAGGGAGTCTAGCGTGGCCGATGGAAATTCTGTCTTTCCCCAACGAGGTTCGGCCGACCCGATCATTCGGCAGCCGCGCGCTCGTTGGGAAACGAACGTCACACATAACGAATAGCCCGATCCGCGGTATCGTGGCTTTATCGTTACTGTGTGTACCCAGCTCAACCTAAAAAAGTTTACATCTGATTGGTTCCACAAATTATTGGCCCAGGCAAACTTTTGCACCTCACACTGGATACGCCCCAGTGGTGCTGTGTGTGGTAAAAAACATTGTCTGTGTATTTGAACTGGGGAGAAAATAAAAATGACCAGACGTCTGATGTAGTTGTTGTCGCTATAAAACACAAGCGGCACATGGACTGTTGTCATATCATAAACTAGGACCTGTCCACTCAGCAAGAAATGATTCAGGGCGGCTAAGACGCACTGCGTTGTTTTCTTATGCGCTAATTATCGCTTGTAATCTGTTAGCTAGTGAGAATCTCAGAGCAGTGCATCAGTGCAACATAAAACCACGTTGATGTCATCAGAACCAGGTAAAAGAGAGTGCCATGCACTGCCATGGCTATTGGGCCCAGTCCACAATGGAATTGGCCAATGAGCTTGTCCAGTTCAGCTAGTTTAAGCAATTGCGCTTATTTTATTGATGTTGGTCCATTTTGATTGGTCGGTGATGCTGTCAGTAGATTTATTGGGTGACCAGTAATTTTATTGACCCATAATTCAAGTAAACTGGGCCACAAATCTATTTGACTGGACCAGTGCCGCTTGACCATCCATGTCTATAACTGACATAAAGTAAAACAAGTTGTCCTAGTGTTTTAGGAAGGATAAACCTCTGAAGTCTCTTAATTTGTCACATTGAGGCCACTGATGAGCGTTAATATTTATAACAATGAGCACACTGTGAAGTGCTTGCTAATGAATGGGCCGCTCCATTGAGAGAAAGGCTATCAGTCACTGTATTGTGGCTGTAATTATATATACTAAACTTCACCTGAAAAACTAGCCCCCGTGCTTTAGAAACGAGGAGATCAATCTCCGCCTCCCCTTCACTTGGGTTGATATTTACTTAGTAGCTATTCACAAATATTCAGTGCCCCCTCCATTTAAATCTCAAAGATGGTTGGAATTAGCATAACATAAGCCATAATGTGGCCCCTTTAAATGCCTCTGGGACATTCCATGTTAGCCTTATGAGAAGGAAAGCATTAGCAAGCCGATGTGTGGCAATGCCGTGGTCATTAACGCCAGCCTGGGCAGATTACCTAGACAAATAGGACCCGATATTAAAACAAGAGTTTACTTTCACTTGATATTTTTATAAATAAACCTATGGGCATATTTTACAGTGCTTGATACTAGGCCAAATGGTTGCATTTTCCAGGGGAATGGTCATTGTTGGCTTGGGGAAATGGATGTCTAGTTAGTAGACCAAACCTTCAATTGGATATATTATCATTTAGAAGTATCAGGATGATATAAAACACTGGTCGGATGTTTAATTAGAACAGACTCCGTCTGCCTCCCTTTGCTGTCAGATTGGTCTTTACTATAGTGTGGGACTCTAGGTCCTCTCAGATCCCCATAGTGCGGCTGTCTGGGGGCACTGGAAGGAACTGTTACATTGTAGGCCCACCACAGCCCAGTGAACATAGTGTAGCCTTTGGGGATTAATGTAATGTGGAAGTTGACACCAAAGTGCTAACCATAAGCCACAAGGAAGGGAAGCAGCCTTTCATATGACAAACCACAGCTCTGGGCTGGATATTACGTTAACAGGAGCCAGAAGTCCATGACAATGATATCTCTGATCTAACGTGACAAATCTTTTTCAACTAAAAGAATGGAAAGTGATAAATATAGATGGAAAAAATATGTTTTGTTAAGGAGCTAGCAAGTGTACAGTTTTCATCTGCCAGGTTATTGCCCTGGGCCTTCCTATATTAATGATAGCGCGAAGACTTAGGAGCCTGGCAGAAGCAGTTTTTTTGTGCTGGGTGCAACTCAATTCTACCTCCCTGTCCCAGGTACTTTTCACAGCTCTTTTTTTAAATTGCCACACAAATTCACGTGTGGGACATTTCACATGTGAAAAAAAGTAGACACACTGAAGAACATCCACCAGTGTAGGGTGTATAGGATACCACAGCAATCGGAAACATGTTGTGTGAAAATGCTAAATAAACACAATTCAAAGCATTGAGGTTGTGGGTGTGGGTTGTGGGTGTTCAGAGCACTGGGAGTACTGGCAGCTATTGATTACCGATGTGGATCCACATACACAAATTTAACACTTAAGCTGGGTACACACATGACGGACACATGCAAGAGTCTGTCGCATTTTTCAGAGATCAGGCGAGGGACAATTTTTGAGAATTACAGGTGAGCGTTGGTGGCCTCGCACAATCTTGGGAAATGCACTACACACATTAACGATAAAGCACCGATAACGTTGGACCGACAGTATGTGTGTACACCTGATACTTGGCCATCACCGGCAGGAATCATGGGTAGGTTTCATGTTTGGTTTTTTTTTTTGCCAGTTGTGTGGTTCATTTTGAGTGTCCCAATAAACACAACAAGCTGGAATTCAGAGGATCCCTCTGATTACCTGTGTTTCTTTCTGATGCCATTCGCCTTTCTACCTTTTTATCAAACTCTGATAAGGAGGAACATTGGCTGAGGTGGAGAAGACACATTGATTGACAAGCACTTCAGGGGGATCTGAATACAAAGGAAAAACAAACAGCCCAAATAATTCCTTCTGTGTTGTTGTAGATACTGTAGGTCATCAGACCTGTAAGGCGAGACACACGAGGAGTTTTCACCTGCCAGGGGCAAGGCAAGGTTGAATTGTGACCGTTGCTGACCTGTCTCACGCAGTGGCACTTTTCATTGACCTTTTTAGGTAGAAAATGACATACTGTTAAAATGGCCAATCCTGTGACTTTAGACTTCGTACACGCGTGCAATTGCCGACCGTGACAGATGCTTGGTCAGGCATCCTTGATAACAAGACCCGGCGGATCATCAACTATGCCCAACCGAACGTCCATTTCAGCTGAATGCCCATACACTCACCGATCATCAGCCGAAATGGCCGTTTATACACATTGTGCGTTGTGGGTCGGGTCCCCGTGATCACACGTGTCTATGGGCCTTAAATTTTTTTAATCGTCCTTAATATGGAAGAGATATTCCTTAAGTCTTAGTACAGAGGAGAATGAATACAGGAGGACACTATCCAGTTTTTATTAGGCCTGACTGAGTGGATTGGAAATTCAGACAGCCTATCAATCACAATGGGATCCGACCAGTCAGTCAATCCCATCCATGGCATGATTCTTGGGTTTTTAAACAGCTGATCCGTGTATGAAGAAATATTGCCACGATCAGCTGTTTAAAAGTCCGTAACCGAACTGGAAGTATCTTTACTGGGGAGGGGAGTGTGCCTGGGGTCCGGCCTCTAATCTCGCGGAGGGGCCCGTGTCCCTGCAGTTGGTCTCAATCAAATGCTCTTTAGTGGCCTCTATGTAAAAATAAAAACTATACTAAAAATACCAAGGATAAAAATCAACATGTGACATCAATGTCACAAAGTTCTGTACACATGATTGAATAGCCCCAAAGACACTCGATGAACGAGGTTTTTCGGACGCTAAATTCTGTGGCATTAGTTGTCATGGTGGTCTGAACCAGGGACCAGTCACACATGTGCAATTATGCGTCTTTACAGCTAAACCACGTTAAGGAGCTTAATTGTTCTCAAAGTGATTATTACAGGGTTCAGGTCAGCAGATGATCCAGCTGTTGTAGTGTGGATGGCAACTGGGTGGCTTGTTATGGGCAGAATGGCATCAGGTACCAAGTACCAAGGTATTAGTACAAAAGGCTAAACATATATGACAAAACGTATATAACAAAGGGCTAAGCATGACAGAAGAAGGCATTTCTGTCTTATCTTCTATATTAACCAAAGAAACATGGATCCAGTCAATCAAGGCAAATCAATGTCGAACAATCAAGCTGGAAGCAATGTACAGTCTACAATTTTATAAATATAATGATCCTCTGTGTTGACAGAACAAACATTCTGACCGGCCCGAGCTCTATTTTATCAAAAACACTGATATCATTCGGTCACAGTTTGGAAAATTTATCTCATTATGACATAAAATCATTCCAATATAGAGTGGAACATCTCCATATTGGTATTGGGCCGTAGAACACTGAGACACATCCGCCTCTAACAGACGAATGGAAGACAAATTAATGACCTCAAGGACAAAATCCCCCAAAAGAGAGTCAGCTCCTCGTCTGGTCTGAGTTTCTCCTGATGGGTCAAGGAAAGGTTGGGAACTTATTTATATTGACTACTCCCTCTGCCCTGTCCAGTAAGGGTATGCCTAGGGCTCTTTAACCTTGTGCTGCACTTCTCTGAGCTTAAGGCACCAACAGCCCCAGGGCAACAGTCAGCTGGTTCCTCTAACTTGGAACAAAATGGCAACGACGCTCAACAAAATACTCTCACAGTATTTCCCCATACACAAACTTACTACAGTAGTTAATTGTTCTATTGGCAAGTTACACTACGCTGCAATATTCTAGTGGAATTACCGGCCTTGCTGGTAAATGACTGTAGTAAATATTTATCCATACATAGGACTATGGGTGTCACTTCCAGACCAGTGAGCTATAGTCATGAACACGGACATGCAACATTCCTGTAGTGGGACATACCGGTAGGTGCTTTACCTACTCACCAGCCAATATCTCTCAGTGTGACTATCTCCTGATGAAGTTACGTTTCATATTATAAGGTCCAAGCCCTCTAATCTACAGCAAGACCACATAGCTAAGGGCTGGATTTAGCTCTGTGATAGTCAATGGTTTGATGGCCTGGCAGTCTATAACTCAAGGTCACTTCACTTTATCGGATCCTGTATCCCCACAAAAATTAATGGGTCACTTGTATTTTTTAATGGATATTGAGGCTTAAAGGGGCTTACAGGCACAGATGCTTAAAAACTGGGGTGAACATGAAAAACACCAATTGGTGTAATATGTAACGTGTCTGGGTTTTCATGGTTAGGAAAACTGTTAAAGCACAGAACACATTAGAATGAATCTGCAGGCGTCAGATACACAGGTATACCCGGTCGGATACACAGTGTACTTACCGATCTGGATACACAGTGTACTACCGATCGATACGGTACTTACACGTCGGAACAGTGTAACATTACCCAGTCTGGATACACAGTGTACTTACCCAGTCTGGATACACAGTGTACTTACCCGGTCATGGATACACAGTGTAAACCAGTGTACATTACCCCGTCTGGGAACACAGTTACTTCCCCGTATGGATACACAGTGTCACTATACCCTGTCTGGATACACAGTGTCGTACCCTGTCTGGATAACAGTTACGACCTGTTGGATACACAGTGTGATACCGTCTGGATACGGGTACATTACACTGGCGATACAACAGTGTACTTACCTGGTCTGGATACACAGTGTACTTACCCATTCTGGATACACAGTGTACTTACTCGGTCTGGATACATAGTGTACTTACCCATTCTGGATACACAGTGTACTTACCCATTCTGTATACACAGTGTACTTACCCGGTCTGGATACATAGTGTACTTACCCGGTCTGGATACATAGTGTACTTGCCCGGTCTGGATACACAGTGTACTTACCTGGTCTGGATACATAGTGTACTTACCTGGTCTGGATACATAGGGGCATATTTATAAAGGATTGTCTTTTTCGCCAAATAATTAGCGCAGCACATCGCAGCAAAAATAGCGCCATTTGGGGCTCGTTTCGCCTTATTTATAAAAAAGACGAAAAAACACACTTCGCGGCTGAAAAAGGCGAACGGGCGCGATAAAGGCTAAAAGTATCGCAACGAAAAACTTAACGCATCTAAGAAGACTGCATTGTGAAAACCATTCGAAAACCAGAAAAGCCCACTAAGAAAATGATGTCAAGTTCAAAATGGCCACCTCACATTTACCAAGAAGTAGCCATGTCTATTTAGTCAATCTTCTTAGAATTTCTCAATTGGAATACAATTTTCTTTTGCCACTGCACATTCGCCTTTCTAATGCGCGTTCGCCTTTCCAAGGCATATTCAATTATAATGTGCGTTCGCCTTTCTATGGTTGCTGTTCTAATGTGCGTTCGCCTTTCTCATGCGCGTTCGCCTTTCTAATGCGCGTTCGCTTTTCCAAGGCATATTACATCTAATGCGCGATCGCCTTCTAATGCGCTTTTCAAGGCATATACATTCAATGCGTGTTCGCCTTTCTAATGTCGCTTTTCCAAGGCATATACCACTCTAATGCGCGATCGCCCTGCTAATGCGGTTGCTTTTTCAAGGCATATTACCCATTAGAATGCCCTTTTTCACTCAAACACTGACTTTTCACCACTTTCAGGGTCGCCGCTAATCTTTCGCTCTTTTTACGTAAAAACCACCTTTCGCTCTTTTATAAATCGCGTTATGCTTTTGCTCCTTTCGATAAATTACCTTTGCGAAGTTAGGCGAAAAGGGTTTAGCGATTAGTCGCGGAAACGTTTCGCCACGTTAACGTCCCTTTATAAATAGCGTTAAACTGTCTTTTGGCGGAAAACCAGCCGAAAAGCGAATGCGAAAACATTCGCACTTTTCGCTCTTTTATAAATATGCCCCATAGTTGTACTTACCCATTCTGGATACACAGTGACTTACCTGGTCTAGAACATAGTGTACTTACCTTTGGATACCCAGTTTTACTACCCGCCGTTGGGATACATAGTGGTACTTGACCAGTCTGGTATAACAGTTTACTTACAGGGGTACTACTAGCTGTACATGTTATTGCCGGTTATAAAGGATACTTACGCTACTAGTGTACTTATCGCATCTGGGTAACGTGTCATACCTGTCTGTCGGTATGTCTTATCCATTCTCGGATACACTACACGTTGATCACATGTAGCTCTGGAGTCTGGATCCAGCGATACCTGCTGGCATACTTTCTTGAGACATCTACCGTCTGGATACACAGTGTAATTACCTGGTTGGATACCATAGGTAACTTGCTCGGTTCTGATATAACCAGGAGTACTTACCCGGTTCTGGATACATTAGTGGACTGCCCGTCTGGAACACGGGTATTACTGGTCTGGAATACACAGTGTGTTAATTACCTGGTTGGCTACATAGGTGTACTTGCCGGTCTGATAACAGCGTACTTTACCCGGTCTGGATAATAGTGGTACTTGCCAGTCTGGATAGCACGGTACTTACATGGTCTGGATACACAGTTGTGTCTTACTGGTTGGAAACATCGTGTACTTGCCCGGTCGGATACACAGGACTACTGGCTGGCTACAAGTATACTTGCCAGGTTGGTACCAGTGACTACCTGCGTCTGGATTAACATAATATACTGCCGAGTCGGAACACAGTGTAACTTACCTGGTATGGATACAATTAGTCTTCTTGCCCGGTCTGGGAACACAGTGTACTTACTGGTTGGATACATATAGTATTCTTTGCCCGTCTGGATACACCAGTGTACTACCTGTCTGGAGGGAACCATAGTGTATCGTGCCTGGTCTGGATACACGTGTGTTACTTACCTGGTTGCCTGATTACATTGTATTCTTGCCCGTGTATGGGATACACAGTGTACTTACCTGGTCTGGATTCATAAGTATTTGCCCGGTCTGGATACCACGTGTACTTACCTGGTCTGGTATACTAGTATTTTGCCCGCCGTCGGATAAACAGTGTGCTTACCCCGGTTGGATTACACAGGGTACTTACCTGGTCTGATACATAGTATTCTTGGCTCCGGGTCTGATAAACAGTTCTACTTACCTGCGTTGGATACATTAGTATTCTTGCCCGTAATCTGCGGACTACACAGTTGGATTACGGTCTGGTAACATGTATTCTTGCCCGGTCTGGCACACAGGTACTTACCTGGGTCTGCGATACATAGGGATCTTGCCTGGTCTGGTGACACAGGCCTGTACTTACTGGTCTGGATACATAGTCTTCTTGCCCGGTCTGGTGAAACACAGTTTGTACTTACCTGGTCGGGATACATAGTATTTCTTGCCTGGTTGGGCATTACACATGCTACTTACCTGGTCTGGATACACAGTAGTCTGACGGTCTGGATACACAGTGTCTTACTCTGGTCTGGTACAAAGTTTCTGCGCCGGTCTGGGATACCAGTGTATACCTGGTCTGGACTACACAGTATTCTTGATGGTTGGATACACAGTGTGTACTTACCTGGTCGGATACAAGTATTCTTGGCCTGGTCTGGATACACAGGGTATTACATGGTCTGGATAACTAGTATTCTGCCTTGGGTCTGGAACACAGTGTACGTACCTGTCGGGATAAACACCAGTATTCTTGCACTTGGTCTGGATTTACACGTCTGTACTTACTGGTCTGGATTACAAGTATGCTGCCTGGTCTGGAGACACAGTGTACTTACCTGGTCTGGATACACCAGTATTCTTGCCGGTCTGGTATTACACAGTGTACTTCCTCGGTCTGGGCCTGGATACATAGTATTCTTGCCCGGGTCGGGGATACACAGTGGACTTACATGGTCTGGAACATAGTATTCGTGCCTGGTCTGGATACACAGTGGACTCAACCTGGTTCGGATACCACAGTTTCTTGCCGGTCTGGTTACACGAGTGTACTTAACCTGGTCTGGATACACAGAGTTCTTGCCTGCGTCTGGATACACAGTGTACTTACCTGGTCTGGATACACTTATTCCTTGCCGGTCTGGAATCACAGTGTGTACTTACATGCGTCTGATACATAGTATTTTGCCCGGTCTGGATACCACAGTGTACTTAATGGTCTGGATACATGGTACTTGCCTGGTTGGTAACACAGTGTACGTACCTGGTTGCGATACATTGTAGTCTTGCCCGGTCTGGATTACACAGTGTTACTACCTGGTCTGGTTCATAGTATTATTGCATGGTCTGGATTACACAGTGTACACGTACCTGGTCTGGATTACATAGTATTTTGGGCCCGGTCTGGATACACAGTGTACGACCTGGTCGGATAATAGTATTCTGCCCGGTCTGGATTCCATCAGTGCTGTATTACCTGGTCGGAGTACATAGTTATTCTTGCCCGGTCGGATTAACACAGTTGTACTTACTGCTGGATACATAGTATTCTTGCCGGTCTGGATACACAGTGTACTTACTGGTTTTGGGATACCATAGGATTCTTGCGTGGGTGGGGGCCGTTCTGGATACACAGGTACTTACCTAGTCTGGATACATTAGTATCTTGCCGGTCTGTGATACACAGCTTGGACTTACCTGGTATGGATACATAGTACCTTCTTGCCCGTGTATGGATTACCTAGTTGTACTACCTGGTATGGATACATAGTATCTTGCGTGGCCCAAGGTCTGGATTACACAAGTGGTTTACTTACCCGGTTGGCTACACAGTGTACTTACCTGGTCTGTGATAATAGTATTCTTGCCCGTCTGGATCCACAGTGTACTTACCAGGGTCTGGATACATAGTATTCTGTGGCCCGGGCTGGGATACACAGTGTACTTACTGTTGGATACATAGTATCTTGCCCGTCTGGATCACAGTGACACCTGGTCTGGATAAATAGTATGCTTGCTGTCTCTGGATACCAGCGGCTAGACATGAGTCGGATTTAACACAGTATTCTTGCTGGTCTGGAGAATAGGTGTACTTACCTGGTCTGGATACATAGTATTCTTGCCTGGTCTGGATACACAGTGTACTTACCTGGTCTGGATACACAGTATTCGTGCCTGGTCTGGATACACAGTGTACTTACCTGGTCTGGATACACAGTATGGCTTGCCCAGGCTGGATTACACAGTGTACTTACTGGCTGGATACAACAGATTCTTGCCCGTGCGTCTGGATACACATGTAACTACCTGGTTTGGGATCACAGTATTCGCCCGGTCTGGGATACACAGTGTACTTTACCTGGGTGGGTACATAGTATTCTTGCCTGGCTGGATACACAGTTGTACTACCTGGTCTGGATACAACAGTATTCTTGCCCGGTCTGGATACACAGTGTACTTACCTGGTCTGGATACATAGTATTCTTGCCTGGTCCTGATACATAGTGTACTTACCTGGTCTGGGATACACAGTATTCTTGCCCGGTCTGGATACACAGTGTACTTTTTTTTTAACCCCCCCCCCCCCCCCCCCTGGTCTGGATACATGTATTCTTGCCCTGGTATGGATACATAGTGTACTTACCTGGTCTGGAATAACATATTATCCCTGCCTGGTCTGGATACATAGTGTAACTACCTGGTCTGGATACACAGTAAGTAATTCTTGCCTGTCGGATACATAGTGTACCTACTGGTATGGATTACACAGTATCGCCTGGTCGGATACATAGTGTACTTACTGGTCGGGATACATTAGTGTACTACCTGGTCTGGATACACAGTATTCTGCTCGGTCTGGATACACAGTTTGTACTTACCCCGGTCACCCGGTCGGAACATAGTGTACTTACCCGCGTCGGGATACACAGTGTTACTTAAACCCGGTCGTGGTACACATAGACTTACCAAGAAAACAGAAAATATTCTTACAGTCCAATAATAGACAAAAATGTCACATGCTGGAAAAATATTCACTTTGAAATTTTATTTTTACCCGTGACTATATTGTGTCCTTGTTGGGCCCCTCTGAGGCCTAGTGCCCAAGGATCATAATTTTGATCACGTTAACACAGCAATAGGCACACTACTCACGCTACTGTGAGTATATGGTCTGTATTGGAACAGTGTACTTGGCTTTATCAGGGTCCCCTGCATGTGTATTGGAAAACTCCTTTTATTATTTATGAAACCAGATTTTATATCAGATGGGCGTGTATGTTTAAATAAATCAGCCAATTGGATGTTAGATTTTTAGTGGTCTACTGCAGTTAGATAACATCTGATTGGTCACTGCTAATAACACAGACACACAACTATCAGTCCTAAACGATCAGCAGAAATAAACAACACAAATAAAGGAAGGGCTCGTTCACACTAGGTCCATTTTTGGTGCACTGCATGTAGCATTCTGTTTTTTTGAATGCGTTTTCTATATAAATCTATGGAAGACACACAGTGATAAATGGAGGCAAATGCAGACAAAAACTGGCAGAAACGCAAACGCCCCCAACACTAGTAATAACCCCGCCATTTTCTGTTACATATTTCACTTTGCATTGAATTTGCATTGTTATGGGATCTATTGATACGGGTGTGCGGATGTTCACGCAGCAGATGAACTGCAGACAACCGATCCAATTAGGACAATTAATGCAACGACAATTAGTCTTAAAGATGCACCACTGAATTAAAGGAGCGGGAACCGTCCAAGGAGGAGGAGAAGAGGAGGTAGGAGAAACCGAGAGAGACGATAGGGGAGAGTAGGAAATACGAGAGGGAGGAGGAGAAAACGAGGAGAGAGGACGAGAGGGAGTAGAAACGAGGAGGGATGCATTGAAACGAGGAAGATACAGAGATTATTATTAAACTATTATATATTAGTATAAACCTTATATATTACTATATTAACGATTTTAAAATATTATAGATTACGATATATTTTATAATAAGTTATTCGATATTGCTAGACAGTAATCATTATAAATATTATATATTACTATATATTATGCTCAAAATTATAGTTTATGGTAAAGTATAAGAATGACATATAGATTATTAGATTGAGAGGATTAAAATATTATATGTACTATATATTATACAAAATAGATGATGATTATAATAAAATAGATAACGAGTGTGTTATAATAAAATATTATATAGTTAGAGAGGGGACTAGAGCATTATTAGATGATCTAGCACGATAGATGATTATAAACTCTATAATTACTACATATTAGTATAAAAACTACTGTATTGTCTATTCTTTAAACTATTATTTATCACTTTTTATTATTATAAACTATTAAATATTACTATATTATATATTACTTTATATTGTAATAAACTATTAATATATATATATGAAGGAAAAGTAAACAAAAAAAGTCTAACACCATAAACCTTTGTATAGGTTTAAAACGTTGTCTTTTTCTTTATAATTTGCTAATCTAATACTAGCCTTACAACAGGAGGACGGGAGCAACTCCTGGCCATCGTAGGGCTATATTGTGTGTCTGTCCCCAATTCGCCATCCATAGACTGTAACTACAACCCACTCTCATTTCCTCTTGCAACTCTTCCACGGGGTTGTTTTGATATCAGGATCAGATCCAATGTCCCAGAACTATAAATCTCAGCCAAACTGAGCCAGGGGAGGGGGGCACAGACCTGCTTTAACCTTTCTCTAACATCCCCAGCCACAGCAGCCCAAATCCCAGGAACCAATATACAGCCTAACATGGTTTGACCCTCATCAACGTTGGTATGGTTTGTAATAGTAGAGATGTCTGGGTAACCTTGAAGAGGCCAGGTGGAGGGAGGACCAGGATGATCCCATGACAGGGGGCTTGGCATTTAGGCATGCAGGGGGTTAAGTGAGGCTGTTGAGGGAACGGAGACAAATGGGAATCTGGTGTGAACTGAGCCTCTGGATCCAAGCTGGGATCAGGGCAGCCCCCACCATCCCCCCCTCTGTGTCTTAACACACTCCCAGCCCAACCTCCTCTCAGTACTACAGGAGGAGGCAGAGGAGAGAGGACACGCTGCGCACACACTGCACACACACTGACTGCTACTTACCACCTGTGTGTGTGGGGGATTGGCTGCCTGCAGATTGCTGTACCCACCGGAACCCATTGGACCCTATTGGATTCTTATTAAGCTATTGGCATTGTATTTGTGGGACCTCTCACTGGGGGACTCGAGGATTCGTGTGGACTTTCCATCCTGGTTTTTCCCCCCAGTCAGATCTGGAAGTGGTGATTCCTAGTGGACAGAGATGGGGGAGGGAATATCAATGGCAGCTTCCAATTCTTCAATTAGCTCTCCTGTGCTGCTGTGTGGGTCACATCGCCGGGGTTGGAGAGCTGAAGAGGGAAAGACGCTGCGACCACAATCAGATGTTCCATGTGTCAGAACCTTGGATACAATTGCAACCAAAAGGCCAAATCTGTGGGGGCACGAGCCTCCAGGCTGAGGCAGAACTGACAAACTTACACATTCACACTCTAAATCAGTATGGCTGCTCCAACCAACTGACAGGTGGGTCGGGGGTACCACATAACCCCCTAATGTGGCATAGTTCTTTCACCCCCCCTGGGCGACCCTAAACATTAACCCCAAGTAGCATTTATTTATACGTCACCCTCTGGGTACCTAACATACTCACAATGTGGCCTTTATATTCCCCTTGGGACCTAATATACCCCAATGGGGGCATAGTAGTCACCCTGGGTCCACATATTACTCAATGGGGCATTTAGTATTTCACGTTTGGGTACCTAATATACCCAATGGGGCATTTAGTATTTCACCCCTGGGTACCTAATATACCCCAATGGGGCATTTAGTATTTCACCCCTGGGTGCCTAATATACCCCAATGGGGCATTTAGTATTTCACCCCTGGGTACCTAATATACCCCCAATGGGGTCATTTAGTATTTCACCCTGGGGCCTAATATACCCCAATGGCATTAGGATTTCACCCCTGGGTCCTAATTATTACCCCAATGGGCAGGCATTGTATTTCACCACGGGGTGCCTACATATACCACAAGGGCATTTGATTTCACTCTGGGCTGCCTAATATACCCCATGAGGGCATTAGTATTTCACCCCTGGGTACTAATATACCCAATGGAGGCATTCAGAGTTCACCCTGGGGGCCTAATATCTCCAAGGGGCATTTTTTAGTATTTCACCTTTGGGTACATAATCCATACCCCAATGGCCGCCATGTAGATCTCACCTTTGACGGTACCTAATATACCCCAATGGGGCATTTAGTATTTCACCCCTGGGTACCTAATATACCCCAATGGGGTATTTAGTGCTTCATCCCATGGTACCTAATATACCCTAATGGGGCATTTAGTATTTCACATTTGGTCCTAATATACCCAATGGGGATTTAGACTTTACCACTTGGGACCTACTAACCCGCCAATGAGGCACAGAGTAGCTAATATACCCAATTGGGGCCCAGGCAATCACCTCTAGTTACCTAATAATAAATTCCAATATCGGCTCCATCGGTACATAGACTTACCCACCTATGCCCTGGCGCTTTATAAAACCTCTCTATAAAATCTCTCCAGGGTTAGTTTAGGGCACATGGCTAGTGTAGTACAGTAACCTGATAGATGAGAACCAGCAATAGACAGAAACCACCTCCTAATAAAACAATAATGCAGATTTATTTTTCAACCCCTTTGGGCAGTAGGTGCACTGACCGGTTGGTTGAGACTTACTGTAGTTAAAGGGCCCCTTACAATGTAGTGCGTGATGGGGGTAAGTGGTAATATGCATTGGGATAGTTACATAAAGATCCACACACCGGTATATTTACCAGATACAATATGGAAATGAACCTGGTATTATGAATGGAAAGTGAAATGTCTACATTGTTATTTGAATCCCATTGCGCAGGGTAGATTGTAAGCTCTTGGGGACAGGAGTCCCATTCCTTGTGTCTCAGTCTTATTTTTATGTATTCCCTCTATATTCAGGATATTATGTTTATTTGTCTAATATACAGCACTGTGTACCATTGGCCGTGCACAAACATTATTACATACCTGCTATATTAACAGCTGGCACTCGGTCGGACCAAATTAAAAAGAAGGGGGGGGGTGATCACTGTAAATACTGTAGGATGGTGTTGTCATTTTTAAAGTGGAGTCGCCCAGTCCTACGTCATATGGCAGGTTTTCCAGTTTGACTACTTTGTTACTTAGTTTGGGTAGTTTATTCTGCAGTTTCCACATTCTGAGGTTAATATTCTATTTAGCTGTGATTTTATTGGTTAACAAGGAGAGGGTACACACAGGTGTTTCCCCGGTGTATCCTGAGCTGCATATTGGTGTTTAAGACACCTGTTCAGTGCTGGGAAGATACAGGTGTTATTTCTTTAATGCAAAGCTCAAAGTGAAGCTTGGAATAAGACCCCCAGTCCAATTGTCAAGGTCAACAAATTAGTTTTAACTAAGCCAGTTCAGGTGAAATTCTTAGCCACATGGATATCCGGCATGTCCAGTCTTAGGTTTAGATTGTAAGCTCTTTAGGACAGCAACCTAATCCCTATTGTTCCAAGTATAAATCTGAATCACGATTTAATGGTTTCTCCATTTCATTTCTAAATTGATCAATAGTTCTCTGCACACCTATCGAAAAACAATGGTGGGTGGAGGATGGGCTGTGTATTAAATATAATATAATGTACACCACCGCACACCAGGATTCCAAGCTGCTATTCAATTCAAGGTTTGGTGCATGTATAACCTTCATCAGGACCCTATGTGAAAAATAGACAATATAATCTAGTTGTCCTGTTGAAGGTGCTATGTGCATCAAAACTTACACAATATAACTTAAAGATGTCCTGATGAGGTGCTATTAGGACCAAAACATAGACATTAATCTAGCATGTCCTGAGGAGGGTTGTCTATATTACACCGAATAATGCCAATGTAATCTAGATGTCTGATGAAGGTGGTAGATACACCAAACATAGACAAATGTAATCGAGATTTCCTGATGAGGTGTTATATACACCAAACAAGACAATATAATCTAGATGTCCGATTGAGGTGCTAATACACCAAACATAGACAATGTAATCTAATGTCCTGATGAAGGGTGTTATATACACGAAAAATAGACAAATATAATCTAGATGTATGTTGAAGTGTTATATATCAACAAACCTGACAATGTAATCTAGAGTCTGATGAGGTGTTTATATACACCAAACATTAGGACCATGTCACTAGAGTTCCTGAGAGGGTTAATATACAACGACATAGACCAAATATTCTAGATGTCATGATTGAGGTGTTATATATCACCAAACATAGACAATATAATCTAGATGTCCTGATGAGGTGCTATATAGACCAAACATAGACAATATAATCTAGATGTCCTGATGAAGGTGTTATATACACCGAACATAGACAATATAATCTAGATGTCCTGATGAAGGTGTTATATACACCGAACATAGACAATGTAATCTAGATGTCCTGATAAAGGTGTTATATACACCGAAATAGACAATATAATCTAGAAGTCCTGATGAAGGTGGTTATATACACCAAACATAGACAATGTAATCTGATGTCCCGATGAGGTGCTATATACACCAAACATAGACAATATACTCTAGATGTCCTGATTACGGTGTTACATACAATGAACATAGGCAATATAATCTAGAAATCCTGATGAAGGTGTTACATACACAATATAATCTAGAAGTCCTGATGAAGGTGTTACATACAATGAACCTAGACAATATAATCTAGATGTCTGATCCGGATGAAGGTTGTACATGATGAAATAGCCAATATAATCTAGATGTCCTCCTGATGAAGTGTTAATACAAGTGAACCTAGACAATCTCATCAGAAGTCACTGATGAAGGTGTTGTTAAATACAATGAACATAGACCACTATACTAGATGTCCTGCTGAAGGTGTTAATACAATGGAACATAGAACAAAAATCTAGATGTCATGATGAAGGGGTTACATAGACAATATAATCTAGCAGTCCTGCATGAATAGTAATTTTATTACACCGAACAAGACCCACAAATATAATCGAGAGTCCTGAATGAAGGTGTTACACTCAGACAAATAAATCTAGATAGTCCTGATGAATGTTTGATACCACGAACTAGAAATATAATCTAGATGTCTGATGAAGTATTTATACACTGAACATAGACAATATAATCTAGATGTCCTGATGAATTTATTACATACACCGAACATAGACAATATAATCTAGATGTCCTGATGAATTTATTACATACACCGAACATAGACAATTATAACTCTAGAGTACTGATGAAATGTGACTATGTGCACCGAATGTTGATAGTTAAATCTGGAAGCCTGGTGTGCAGTGGAGTATGTTAGGGTCTATTATATCTACCCAGTATGTATCCAATCTGAGATTGGGCAAATTTACAGCTCTGCTTACACGACTTCTATGCCTAGTATTTTATTCTATACTAAAAATACATAGACGGTTTATAGAGTTTGTTTCATTTAGTTGTTACTGCAAAGTAGCGGTCTTCTATCTGTAAATTCATCAGGGGGAAAAACTGTGTGTTTATCCTTTATTTAATATGGAGACAGATTCCCCCCCCTCACACCCCAGTGATCCTTGTGATTGCCTGTGTATTCCTATGCTTCCCTGTATTCCTATGCATTCCCTGTTATTCCTATGCATTCCCTGTAATTCCCTGTATTCCAATGCATTCCCTTATTCCATGCTCCTGTAGCACATTCCTGATTCCTACTTGAATTCCTGTGATTCACTGTGTAATTCCTAATGCATTCCCCTGTAATGCCTGTTTATTCTTGCCCCTGTATCCCATGGTAGTATTCCTCGCATTCCCTGTATTCCGATATCTTCCTCTATCTATCCCTGTATTCTATGCATTCTTACCTTGTTACTATGATTCCTGATTCCTGTGTATTCCTAAATGCATTCCCTGTATTCTCGGATGTCCTATTCATGCATTCCCTGTATTCCTAAAATGCATTCCCTGTTTATTCCCTGTATCGTATTCCTATGCAAAAACAGGAAATGCATAGGAATACACAGCAATACAGGGAATGCATTGGAATACAGGGATACAGGGAATGCATAGGAATACACAGGAATACAGGGAATGCATTGGAATACAGGGAAAAGGGATACAGGATGATAATACAGGAATGCATAGGAATACACAGGAACAGAGGAATGCATTGGAATAGGGAATGCATAGGAATACAGGAAGCATAGGAATACAAAGGAATACAGGGAATGCATTGGAATACAGGGAATGCATGGAATACACAGGAATACATGGAATGCATGGAATACAGGGAATGCATAGGAATAGAGGGAATGCATAGGAATACACAGGAATACAGGGAATGCATTAGAATACAGGGAATAGATAGGAATACAGGGAATGCATTCGAATACAGGGAATACAGGGAATGCATAGGAATACACAGGAATACAGGGAATGCATTAGAAAACAGGGAAAACATAGGAATACAGGGAATACAAAGGAATACAGGGAAATGCATAGGAATACAGGGAATGCATAGGAATACATAGGAATACGGGGAATGCATAGGAATATAGGGAATGCATTGGAATACATAGGAATACAGGGAATACATAGGAATACAGGGAAAGGCTTTGGAATACATAGGAATACAAGGAATGCATAGGAATATGGGGAATGTATTGGAATACATAGGAATACATAGGAATACATGGAATACAGGGAAAGCAAGGAATATAGGGAATGCATAGGAATACATAGGAATATAGGGAAGCATAGGAATATAGGGAATACATAGGAATATGGGAATGCATAGGAATATAGGGAATGCATTGGAATACATAGGAATACAAGGAATGCATAGGAATATGGGGAATGCATTGGAATACATAGGAATACATAGGAATACATGGAATACAGGGAATGCATAGGAATATAGGGAATGCATAGGAATACATAGGAATATACTAGGTGTGCTCCTGTGATCCGCATTTTTTGAGTAATTGCAACATTCCGCGATCACATTGCGTGTTAAAGGACCACTAGAACGCAGCGTAGTGTTTACTCAAAATTTACAGATTGCCATTCATTAAAGCAATAGGCTAAACGGTTGGGAGCCAGGTGGTAATCAGGGTTATTACACATGTGAGAGGGATTTTACCTACTTCCCAAATTGTAATAACTGCTTTACAAAATCTAGTGAACCTTTGGATCTGCCATAAATCTAAACAAACAATAGTTATTTCTCCTCATTTTGTGCTTGATTAGATAAAATTCCATAAAAGAACGGAGAGCGAATGTTCTAACGTTCGTTTATTTTGGCAAAATGTAAAAAAAAAAATCAATTGTGAAACTACGTACAGAGCAAACTACGTACAGAGCGATGTCAACTAAATTGAGACTGAATAGAGAATGGATTAAATCTGTCTAGAATAGCTTAATATGCAGAACTGTTTGTTGTTCCAAATTCTTTTACAAATAAAAAATCAGCAGCTTGTTTAGTCTAAAAAACACAGCTGAAAAGTCAAAGTCTGCGCTGTCGACGTAGGAAGGAAAGAAAGGTTAATGTTTTCCTGCCGGTGTCACTTTAAATATGCAAACGTGTGCAAAAAAAAAATCGCTGGCCGTGGTTTTATATTGAACTGAACGCTTACTTTCTCATACTCACAGTTAAAGGTTAAACGGCATGAAAAAAGTCAAATTTGTCTGAAATGATTTTCCAGGTAATTGGGAGCTGAATTGCTAGCGGTGATTCTTCAACCAAACTTGAAGCACTTGATGTGTGAAAATAAGTTAAAAAATCTGCCTCCTCCTCCGTATCAAGCCACTGACTCACACATGTGCTTATCTCAAAGAGTGAGAAAGGTGCTTTCTAATGAGCTACTCTGTATCACTTTATGCCCTTTATGTACTGTATCAGTACTGTGCGTACCTTGCTTTCCCGAATGGGCGGGTGCCTGCTGAAAGTTCGGGTTGGTTGATCGGTCAATCAGGAAAGAGGCAGTCTGCCGTGGTCGAGGGAAACACACAGTCCCGAGCATTCTCCCTATGCTGTGTATATGGCATACATAGGGCCTGTGTGTATCGTAATTTTTGAAAAATGACAGACAGGATCTTGCAGATCCTGACTGTCATCTTTCCAAAATCTGGCATGTGTGTACCCAGCTTTAGTTCATTTTTAAATATGGAAAGTTTATTGATTATTTAACAGCTTTTTAAAAAAGATTTTACATGCACTAATTCAACCTATTCGACCTGAAAATCCAGTTTAACACTTTAAGATACCAAATGGTCAATGGTGCATTTGATTGGGAAAAAAATCAACCTATCATGTATGGACAGCTTTAGGAATTAGCTCCAGGGTTGGATGTAAAGGTTGTACTGACATGAGACATATGGTTTTTAGCTATGCATAAGGTGAGTATTGCCTCTACTAGGCAACGTCGATAACAGCTCTCAGTGCATAGCAAATGGGGTCTTCCCATTTCGAAACTTTAACGCCAGCTATTAAAGTTCTGTCTTAAAGAGTCGTTATCGGACTGCCACAAGTTATGTCTTAAAGTCATGTTAACCCTTGGTACATGGGATGGAAAAGGTCGATAACGGTTCTCCATACATAGCCCTGGTAATATATAGTGGTCCTTAAAGATATAAGCTTCCACACAATGTAAAATAGAAAAGGAAGGATGGCTAGAGCTTTGTACACATGTATGAAAGGTCCGTTCCAGTCAATAATACGTATTTATTCGTTCAGTCAGACGTCAATCATTGATCCACGACATGACAGATTAATGAATGAGGCCCAACTGAGCACACACACACGTGATTATCACTCAAAACAGCTGTTCTTCGCCCATGTGCCTTGTGCTCGTGGGTTATAAGGCGGCGTTAAAATCGTACGTATGTATGATCTATTTAGATCTATTTTTTCACAATCCAGCATAGACTTAAGTCAGCACAGTGATCTTATTGGGCCCCATTTCAGTAAGTCTAAAAGTCTGTACACACATTAGATAATTATTGGGGGAAGCGGCCAACAAATGTTCAATGACAGACTGATTTGGCCAACAATCTTATGTGTAAGGCTGGGTACACATGAAGGGACTATTTGTCCTGACCGAGCGCTTGATACGAGCGAGCGCTTAGCCGGGACAAATGTCCGTCAGTCGCACCAATAGTGGCGTGCAGTCCCATAGGGAACCACACGATTGATCGGGATTTATCAACACGTCTGATCGTCCATTCGTCCGATCCGGATGAACAGACAATTGAGGTTGGTCACCCCACACCAGCAGATATTTTCGGCCGACCGAAAGTGCCATGAATCAGTCAGGCGGCCGAAAATATCTGCTGGTGTCTACCCAGCCTAAGATGGCTTCCATGCCCATTGTCTCCTGATCCATCATGCCAGATCACCAAATCATGTAATCAAGCAGTGAGCAGTCTGCAAACATTCTCCACTCCCTCCCTATAGAAATTCCTAACCATAGTTTTGTGGAATATATCAAATATTTACCTTCTTACCCACCTCCTTTCCTCTACCAGCGGGACAGACATGCTCAGTGTGCTTCATTAAGGAAGGGAGAGTGAGGAGCAATCCAGTTAGCTACTTGTGCCAGTGGAGCTGTTGTAACTATATATAAGATATAACGGGTATATCTTTCATTTGGAGGAATTTAGAAGCGCAAAAGATGACAATATAAACCAGTATAAATGTATTAGATCTCCTTCAAACTACACATAGCTACAAGGAAGTAAAGCTAGGTGGTATCCAATGTCCAATCCAGTAAGAGAGGTTGGAACTGGCTAAGAACATTAGCAGACTCAGCCCACAACATCTTAGGCTGGGGACACACGGTAGGACTTTTTGTCCCAAACGAGAGTTCGCTGTGAGCGAGCGATCGGCGCGAGTGTCTTGCATTCGGATGTGGTTCACCAGGCGTCCAGTCAGACATGTATATGAACCTTTAGGCTAGGTACACACGAAACAATAAATGCCATTCATATCACCAATAGTAATATAGTCTTTACAGGGTTTATATTTGTATATAAATGTCATTCATATCACCAATAGTAACATAGTCTTTCCAGGGTTTATATTTGTATATAAATGTCATTCAAATCACCAATAGTAACATAGTCTTTCCAGGGTTTATTTGTATAAACATGTCATTCATATCACCAATAGTAACATAGTCTTCCAGGGTTTATATTTGTATATAAATGTATTCATATCACCAATAGACATAGTCTTTCCAGGGTTTATATTGTATTATAAATGTCATTCATATCACCAATAGTAACATAGTCTTTCCAGGGTTTATTTTGTATATAAATGTCTTCATATCACCAATAGTAACATAGTCTTTCAGGGTTTATTTTGTATATAATGTATTCATATCACCAATAGTAACATAGTCTTTCCAGGGTTTATATTTGTATATAATGTCATTCATATCACCAATAGTACATAGTCTTTCCAGGGTTTATATTTGTATATAAATGTCATTCATATCACCAATAGTAACATAGTCTTTCCAGGGCTTATATTTGTATATAAATGTCATTCATATCACCAATAGTAACATAGTCTTTCCAGGGTTTATATTTGTATATAAATGTCATTCATATCATCAATAGTAACATATGGGATTATTTAATAAAAGTTCTTATCGTTTAAAATAGTGCTAATTTTGCCACAACCAATCAGATGCTAGCTTTCAAATGTTACATAATTTCTAATTGGTTGGGGCAAAATTAGCACCATTTTAAATGATAAGAACTTTTATTGAATCTCCCTGATAGGCTTTCCAGGGTTTATATTTGTATATAAATGTGATTCATATCACCAATAGTAACATAGTCTTTCCAGGGTTTATATTTGTATATAAATGTCATTCATATCACCAATAGTAACATAGTCTTTGCAGGGTTTAAATTTGTATGTAAATGTGTTTCATATCACCAATAGTAACATAGTCTTTCCAGGGTTTATATTTGTATATAAATGTGATTCCTATCACCAATAGTAACATTGTCTTTCCAGGGTTTATATTTGTATATAAATGTCTTTCATATCACCAATAGTAACATAGTCTTTCCAGGGTTTATATTTGTATATAAATGTGATTCATATAATCAATAGTAACATATGGGGATATTCAATAAAAGTTCTTATGATTTAAAATGGTGCTAATTTTGCCCCAACCAATCAGATGCTAGCTTTCAAATTTTACATAATTTCTGATTGGTTGGGGCAAAATTAGCACCATTTTAAATGATAAGAACTTTTATTGAATCTCCCTGATAGGTTTTCCAGGGTTTATATTTGTATATAAATGTGATTCATATCACCAATAGGACATAGTCTTTGCAGGGGTTTATATTGTATATAAATGTGATTCATATCACCAATAGTAACATAGTCTTTCCAGGGTTTATATTTGATATAAATGTAATTCATATCACCAATAGTAACATAGTCTTGCAGGGTTTATATCTGTATATAATGTGATTCATATCACCAATAGTAACATAGTCTTTCCACGGTTTATATTGTATATTAAATGTCATTCATATCACCAATAGTAACATAGTCTTGACAGGTTATATTTGTATATAATGTGATCTATACACCATAGTAACATAGTCTTTCCAGGGTTTATATTTGTATATAAATGTCATTCATATCACCAATAGTAACATAGTCTTTCCAGGGTTTATATTTGTATATAAATGTCATTCATATCACCAATAGTAACATAGTCTTTCCAGGGTTTATATTTGTATATAAATGTCTTTCATATCACCAATAGTAACAT
Source organism: Hymenochirus boettgeri (assembly GCA_019447015.1). Taxonomy (NCBI): domain Eukaryota; kingdom Metazoa; phylum Chordata; class Amphibia; order Anura; family Pipidae; genus Hymenochirus; species Hymenochirus boettgeri. Next base: position 331,315,572 of record CM033470.1, on the reverse strand, counting down.
TGTCTTTCCAGGGTTATATTTGTATATAAATGTCTTCCTATCACCAATAGTAACATAGTCTTTCCAGGGTTTATATTTGTATATAAATGGATTCATATAATCATAGTAACATATGGGGAATTCAATAAAAGTTCTTATCATTTAAAATGGTGCTAATTTTGCCCCAACCAATCAGATGCTAGCTTCAAATGTTACATAATTTCTGATTGGTTGGGGCAAAATTGCACCATTTTAAATGAATAAGAACTTATTGAATCTCCCTGATAGTCTTTCCAGGGTTTATATTGTATATAAATGTGATTCATATCACCAATAGTAACATAGTCTTTCCAGGGTTTATATTTGTATATAAATGTCATTCATATCACCAATAGTAACATAGTCTTTGCCGGGTTTAATATGTATATAAATGTGATTCATATCACCAATAGTAACTAGTCTTTCCAGGGTTTATATTGGTAATAAATGTCTTTCATATCACCAATAGTAACATGTCTTTCCAGAGTTTATATTTGTATATAAATGTCTTTCATATCACCAATAGTAACATGTCTTTCCAGGGTTTATATTTGTTATATAAATGTCTTCATATCACCAATAGTAACATAGTCTTTGCAGGGTTTATATTTGTATATAAATGTGATCCATATCACCAATAGTAACATAGTCTTTCCAGGGTTTATATTTGTATATAAATGTAATTCATATCACCAATAGTAACATAGTCTTTCCAGGGTTTAAATTTGAAATAAATGTTGTTCATATCACCAATATCAACATACAGGGAGATTCATAAAAGTTCTTATCGTTTAAAATTGTGCTAATTTTGCCCCAACCAATCTTATTTAACATTTGAAAGCTAACATCTGATTGGTTGGGGCAAAAATAGCACCATTTTAAACAATAAGAACTATTATTGAATAACCTGATAGCTTTCCAGGGTTTATATTTGATATAATGTGATTCATATCACCAATAGTAACATCGTTTTTCAGGGTGCATATTTGTATAAAATGTCATTTATATCACAATAGTAACATAGTCTTTTCAGGGTTTATATTTGTATATAAATGTCATTATATCACCAATAGTACATAGTTTTCCAGGGTTTATATCTGTATATAAAGTCATTCATTGCTCACCGGTGAAATAGTTTGAGCAATCATGTCACTTTTCCTTTACGTGTCATTGTTCCTAGGGCTGGATTTTTTCTTGTACTATTCTACGCCTATATTTGACTTTATATGTTCAGTTCCCACCCTTCCAGGTCACCGAAATTTTCCCCCCCCCTCATGTAACCCACCTGCCTCGCTTCAGGTTGTGCTTTCATTCTATCTGTATCCTTTAAATAGTCGTACACACTTTCCATCATTATACTTCATGCAGTGAACCCTAACATAGCCTTACTCTGATCCAAGGGGTTTTATCATCCGCTATACTAAACAGGTCTAGTTCACTATCACCCCATCATAGCTGTAATGCGGATAACCATCCGTACCTTACGCAGAGCCAGCCCGCATAGTTGCTCAGAGTCATCGACTCTCCTCACAGGTATGAGCCATCATCCCATCGCACGAATCTGTGAGACCATACGTCTCACCTCCCACGAGGGTGTATAGTCACGCAATATCCCCATATAATAACTGTGCATTGATCATATCACTACCAATACAGAGTAACATCGTTTGATGCCAAAGCCCATATACGGGATGATCCTTCCATCAGTGTATGCTAAACATCCTATCTACTGGATGTATCCATAACTCCCAGTATCATTATCACGCATAGTAAGACACGCAGCCACCCTATACCTATCTGGATTTATGACCCACTATCCTATCAGTTAGTATAGACACAGTCACTTACTATAACTCTACTGGATGACGTCAGTAGACGATAGTCAGAACCGACTCTACTGATGACCCTCCACAGGATGCAACCCACTCTATGGATTGCCTCTTTCAGGATTGCCAACCCCATCTTTATGGATAATATGACCGCCACAGGATTGCCAACCCATCTTACTAGAGATGACCCTATGTAAGGGATGCCCAACCCCATATACTGGATTCAGGATGAGCCGTCCCACAGGATGCCAAACCCCATAGACTGGATGCCGTCCACAGGATGGCCAACCCATCTACTGATAATGACCTTCTTGCAGGATGCCAGACCCCAGCTACTGGATGCAAATCGTAACGAGGAGGCCAAACCCAGCTACTGGATGACACTCCACAGGATGCCGAAACCCATCTACTGGTGACTCCGACTACAGATGCCACCCCGCGATCTTCTTACTGGATACCTGCTCAACAGTGATGCTCAATCCTCATTTTACTAGGGACCATCTACAGAAGAGCACCAGAACCATCATCTACTAGTGTTAATATCACGGATGCTAAAATCCTCAGATTCTATGGGTTATACCATTCAACAGGATGACAGACCCAGTCTAAATGGGTGAGCGACCTCCAAGGATGCCGTAACCCATTCTAAGTTGGTACGTATCCAAAGTGAGTGCTCTAACCTACATTATGTTTTGTGTAAACCATCACTAGGATTGCCAAACCCAGCATTTCCTGGTTAAGGCCTCCATAAGATTTGTACTGTAGCCCCAGATCTCCTGGGCACCCTTTTCACAGATTGTCAACACATATACACTGTGGTAACCTCCATGTGGTCGTGCTTATACCATATCTATATATGTGGTAAGTGTACTCTATAATGTGGTGTCGTGTCGGTCTTAGTTATTTTTCTTTAATTGTTGCTTGGATTTTTGAGGTAGAGTGGGTGGTGTGTTGTGGTAGGTATTAGAGGCCTCTGCTGTCTTCCTTTTGGTTCCTGTATGTATTAGTGGGGGTTGTTGTGGTAATGTTTGTCTGAATACAAATATATAAGCTTGATGACTCATTAATAATAAAGAAAGACCTGATACATAAATGTAATGTTTAGCTGGATGTTGTGTGATATTTAGTGTTCTATTTTTACACAATGCCTTTGTTTGGACTAGTGATTGTGGTTTAAGGCATTGGTCACTCCCCCAAAAGCTATTGAATACTTTTGTGTTTCTGTTTTGTTCCCCCTGGTTATACTGGTGGCCCCTTGTGTAGTGTCGTTGAATCCTTCCTCACATCCAGCTTCAAATGTTCTCCGTAGCCCCGCCACAAAATGGCCCAAAAAACTGCCAACGGAGGATAGCAGAGTCATATCGGACTCTGCCTCCTACCTGGCCTCTGGGTAAAGTTTGGCATGAGTACTCTGTAGCCTTTCGTGCACATATCTCTCCGTCCTCCGAGTCTGTTATCCTCTCTTCTTCCTTATTTTTCGTGTATTTGTTTTAATTTGTTGGTTTTCAATGTAACATAGTCCCTTTCAGGGTTTATATTTGTATAATAATTGATCATTAATCACCAATAGTAACATAGTCTTTCGGGTTTATATTTGTATATAAATGTATTTCCATATCACCAATAGTAACATAGTCTTTCCAGGGTTTATATGTTGTATATAAATGTACATTCATATCACCAATAGTAACATAGTCTTTCGGGTTTATATTTGTATAAATGTGATCATATCCCAATAGTAACATAGTCTTTCCAGGTTTATATTTGTTTATAAATGTCATTCATATCACCAATAGTAACATAGTCTTTCAGGGTTTATATTTGTATATAAATGTATTCATATCACCAATAGTACATAGTCTTTCCAGGGTTTAATTGTATATAAATGTCATTCATATCACCAATAGTAACATAGTCTTTCCAGGTTTATATTTGTATATAATGTATTCATATCACCAATAGTAACATAGTCTTTCCAGGGTTTATATTTGTATATAAATGTCATTCATATCACCAATAGTACATAGTCTTTCCAGGGTTATATTTGATATAAATGTCTTCATATCACCAATAGTAACATAGTCTTTCCAGGGTTTTGTATATTGTATATAAATGTGATTCATATACTCAAATTAAACATATGGGGATATTCAATAAACGTTCTTATATTTAAATGAGTGCTAATTTTGGCCCAACCAATCAGATGCTAGCTTTCAAATGTTACATAATTTCTAATTGGTTGGGGAAATTTAGCACCATTTTAAATGTAAAACTTTTATTGAATCTCCCTGATAGGCTTTCCAGGGTTTTATTGTATATAAATGTGATTCTATCACCATATTAACATAGTCTTTCAGGTTATATATTTGTATATAAATGTCATTCATATCACCAATAGTAACATAGTCTTTGCAGGGTTTATAATGGTATGTAAATGTGTTTCATATCACCAATAGTAACATAGTCTTTCCAGGGTTTATATTGGTATATAAATGTGATTCCTATCACCAATAGTAACATTGTCTTTCCAGGTTTATTTTGTAATAAATGTCTTTCATATCACCAATAGTAACATGTCTTTCCAGGGTTTTAATTGTATATAAATTGTTCTTTCATATCACCCATGTAACATAGTCTTTTTGCAAGGTTGTTTATTCATTTGTATATAAATGTGTATCACATATCACCAATGTAAACATAGTCGTTCCATGGTGTTATATTTGTATATAAATGTGATTCATATCACCAATAGTACCATAGTCTTTCCAGGTTAATTGTAAATAAATTGTGATCATATCACCAATATAACTACAGGGAGATTCAATAAAAGTTTCTTTCGTTTAAATATTGTGAATTTTGTCCCCATAACCAATCTTATTAACATGAGTAACTCGGATTTGCAAAATACACCATTTAACAATAGAATTATGTAATACCGATAGTCTTTGCAGGGTTTATATTTGTATATAAATGTGATTCCATATCACAATAGTAACATCGTTTTTTTCCACCAGGGTCATATTTGTAGATAAATGTCATTCATATCACAATAGTAACATAGTCTTTTCAGGTTTATATTTGTATATAAATGTCTTTCATATCACCAATAGTAACATAGTCTTTCCAGGGTTTATATTTGTATATAATGTCATTCATATCACCATAGTAACATTGTCTTTCCAGGTGTTATATTTGTATATAAATGTCTTTCATATCACCAATAGTAACATAGTCTTTTCCAGGTTATAATTTGTATATAAACTGCATTCATATACCAATAGTAACAACCTTTCCAGGGTTTGTATCTTGTTATATAAACGTCAAAAATTCATATCACCAATAGTAACATAGTCTTTCCAGGGTTATAATCTGTAATATAAGTCATTCATATCAATCAAATGTAACATAGTCTCCCAGGGTTATATCTGTATATAAATGTGATCTCATATCACCAATAGTAACAAATCTTTTCCAGGTTTATATTGATATAAATGTCATTCATATCACCATAGTACCATGTCTCTTCCAGAGTTTTATATTGTATATAACATGTCAGTTTCATATCACCAATAGTAACAATGTCTTTCGGGTGTATATTCTGTATATAAATGTCTTTCATACACCAATAGTACATGTTTTTCCAGGTGTTTATATTTGTATATAAATGTCATTCATATCACCAATAGTAACCATAGTCTTTTCAGGGTTTAATATTTGTATATAATGAATCATATACCCAATAGTACATAGTCTTTCCATAGTGCTTGTAGCAAGCACCGTTGTTGCCGAAATCGTCGTCAATAAACCACTGTAGATTGAATGCATATGAGTCCTCTTTCCATCTTTTCCTCATATAGTCTTTGCCAGGTTTATCTTTGTATATAAATGTCTCATATCACCAATAGTACATAGTCTTTCCAGGTTATATTTGTATATAAATGTCATTCATATCACAATAGTAACATAGTCTTTCTCAGAGTTATATTTTGTTATAAGTCATTTTATCACCAATAGTAACATAGTCTTTCCAGGGTTTATATCTGTATATAATGTCATTCATATCCCCAATAGTAACATAGTCTTTCCAGGGTTTATATCTGTATATAAAATGTCATTCATATCACCAATAGACCATAGTCTTTCAGGGTTTATATTTGTATATAAACGTATTCATATCACCAATAGTAACATGCCTTTCCAGGGTTTTAATCTGTATATAAACGTCATTCATATCACCAATAGTAACATAGTCTTTCCAGGTTTTATATCTGTATAAAACGTCATTCATCCACCATAGTAACATAGTCTTCCAGGGTGTATATCTGTATATAAATGTCATTCTACACCAATATTAACTAGTCTGTTTTCCAGGGTTTATATCTTATATAAACGTCATTCATATCACCAATAGTAACATGTCTTTCCAGGATTTATATTCTGTATATAAACGTCATTCATATCACCAATGTAACATAGTCTTTCCTGGTTGTATATCTGTATATAACGTCATTCATATCACCATAGTAACATAGTCTTTTCCAGGTTGTATATTTATATAATGTCATTTATATCACCAATAGTAACCATAGTCTTTTCAGGGTTATATTTGTATATAAACTTCATTCATATCACACCAATAGTAACTAGTCTTTCCAGGGTTTATTCTTTTGTCCAATGTATAAAAATGTGCATTCATATCACCATAGTAACCATAGTCTTTCCAGGTTATATTGTATATAAACGTCATTCTATCATCACCAATAGTAACATAGTCTTTCCAGTGGTTTATATTGTATATAACGTCATTCATATCACCAATATTAACATCGTTTTCCAGGTGTATATTTGTATAAACGTCATTCATATCACCAATAACATAGTCTCCATTTTAATCTGTATATAAACGTCATTCATATCACCAATAGTAACATAGTCTTTTCAGGGTTATATCTGTATATAACGTCATTCATATCACCAATAGTAACATCGTCTTTCCAGGGTTATATCTGTATATAACGTCATTTATATCACCAATAGTACATCAGTTCTTTCCAGGGTTTTATCTGTATATAAACGTCATTCATATCACCAATGTAACATAGTCTTTCCAGGTTTATCTGTATATACGCATTCATTATCATATCACCATAGTACCTAGTCTTTCTTACATAATTTCTGATTGGTTGGGGCAAAATTAGCACCATTTTAAATGATAAGAACTTTTATTGAATCTCCCTGATAGGTTTTCCAGGGTTTATATTTGTATATAAATGTGATTCATATCACCAATATAAAAAAAAATTATATGCACTTTTAAAAAAAAATTATATGCACTTTTTAAATAGAGGCACTGTCTCATTATACACTATATCGTGGACCTGCATTTAATTATACAGGTGTAGGGACATGAGATAAATGGCCCATGTTGTTTGCACTATGTGTGATACACTTATGTTGTAATGAAGAAAGGTGGGGCCTGTTTGCTCCATTTAAGTGTGTTTAATTCACAAATGTTATTAGCTTGAGAAAGGTCTGAGAAGCAAGAGCGAAACGTCGCTGTTTTTGCACCTTCAATAAAAAAGTTGAATGAAGTCCTAGTTGTGCACCTTGACTACACCATTTGATTATATATATATATATTGTTGGCTTGATAAAGGTCCGAGATTCGGACCGAAATGTTGCCTTTTATTGCACTATTAAAATATATTAATAAGACCCTTTGAGTGCACCTACTTTCTTAATACAGGACTATATATATATATATATATATATATACACAAATAGAAATTCACAGCACTCCACCTATAGCATTGTCTTGGTGCCAGTGTGAGGGGACCTAGCTGGATTGTCCCTTACAAAGAATTGTCCATGACACTGCACTCAGGTATAATGCGTTTTGGAATATTTATTGATTAGTACAGCATACACATAAATCACAACATTTCAGGGAAACAATAATAATGGCTATTACATCTTACATGCAGCAAATGTGTATTTATAGGTAACTAGCAGTTGTACCCGTGTACACATGTGGGTATAGTATTTTTTAAGTGCAGGTGTGTGGCTTAGATGGAAGAGACAGGCGGAAAAAGAAGTGCACAGTTGGTAATGTACATCATGTATGTAATAGTTATGAGTTGAGGAAGTGACATTGCTTGAGGGACGTATAGCACATATGTTTATTGCAAAACCTTATATACAACGTTATCAGTTTTTCCACTTGGAGTGTAAATATACAAATGTTGTGGTGAACCTACACGTGAACATGCTACATGGAATTTGCTGTTGGGAAACTAAACTAAATACCGCAGCACTTGAGTGACTGACAGGCGTCAGTGTCTCTGAATCATGTGACGTGCGGCTCTTTGTCTGTGTTAAAGTCGGGTTCATTCTGTTGCGCTGTCTTAGCGTTGTGTGATTTTATTAAGAGTGCTCAATTATTTGCACATTAGTGAGCAGTGTGTCACTTTGTTTGCACTTTCACACTGTATCCTTGCACAAGGACTACTTTATATTGACTATTAGATCCCAATCAATAAAGTTACTTTCTGGTCTGAATTGAAAGTGCCATGATGTCTTTGTTGTTTTAGTTGTAACTATCTGTGAAATGTGTGACACGTGGGCATTATGTGTCTGGTGCTTAAGTCCAGGTAATGCAGGTAATTCCCATGTATTCCATACCCCCCAACTGTCCTGGTTTGAGTAGGTGGATGTGGCATGTCTGCAATGTTGCAGTGGGTGGGGGCACAGCATTCTAGGGTGTGGACGATCTGGGGGCATGTCTGTGATGTTGTGGTGTCCAGGAGGCTTGGACGTGAGATTTGGTGGTTGAAATATTTGGGGACATGGCGATGCTGTTTCAAATCGTGTTCATGGCCATACCATTTAGGGGCATAGGTAGGGGGTGTCTGTGATGTCTGGGGGCATGGGCAGGATGTTTGTGGATGTGTGCGTGATTCTGTGATGTACCTGAGATGTTTGGGGGTGTGGCCATGATGTATGGGGGTGGGCCATAATGGGTTATTTTTTTGGGGGAGGCACAATATTTGGTGACATGCTCACAACATTTGAGGGCATGGTAGTTATGTTTGGGGGCATAGTTGTGATGTTTGGGGTGTGGCCTTGATGCTTGGGGTATGAGTGTGATTGTGATTTTTGGTGGTGTGTCCGTGACAACAATATCTGGGGGTTTGGTCACATTCCAGGGGGCTCTGCTTTAAATTTACAAGAAAATAACTGCAAATGTGATTCATATCACCAATATCAACATAGTCTTTCCAGGGTTTATATTTGTATATAAATGTGATTCATATCACCGATAGTAACATAGTCTTTCCAGGGTTTATATTTGTATATAAATGTCATTCATATCACCAATAGTAACATAGTCTTTCCAGGATTTATATTTGTATATAAATGTCATTCATATCACCATTAGTAACATAGTCTTTCCAGGGTTTATATTTGTATATAAATGTAATTCATATCACCAAGAGTAACACAGTCTTTCCAGGGTTTATATTTGTATATAAATGTGATTCATATCACCGATAGTAACACAGTCTTTCCAGGGTTTATATTTATATATAAATGTCATTCATATCACCAATAGTAACACAGTCTTTCCAGGGTTTATATTTGTACATAAATGTCATTCATATCACCAATAGTAACATAGTCTTTCCAGGGTTTATATTTGTATATAAATGTCTTTCATATCACCAATAGTAACACAGTCTTTCCAGGGTTTATATTTGTATATAAATGTAATTCATATCACCAATAGTAACACAGTCTTTCCAGGGTTTATATTTGTAAATAAATGTCATTCATATTACCAATAGTAACATAGTCTTTCCAGGGTTTATATTTGTATATAAATGTCATTCATATCACCGATAGTAACACAATCTTTCCAGGGTTTATATTTGTATATAAATGTCATTCATATCACCAATCGTAACACAGTCTTTCCAGGGTTTATATTTGTATATAAATGTCATTCATATCACCAATAGTAACACAGTCTTTCCAGGGTTTATATGTGTTACTATTGGTGATATGAATCACATTTATATATAAATATAATATATTTAAAATCTATCATATGAGGATGCGTGAACATTTCTGCTGTAAGAGATGTGTTACCCCTTTTTGGGGCTATTTGTTGGCCATATATCTCTGTTGACCTTGTCTCAGTGTGTGCTTTTTCTAATTTTTTTCTAAAAGTATAATTTCCATGAAAATAAGAATTCCACTCCTTATGTTGTAGAAGTTGTGTATTATCTAAAAATCTATAGTCTGGGGGTTGTTTCGCAGGTAATGGGGGTTTTAGCCTGAAAAAAATACAATTGCATTTAGTCTGGGGTTTTATCCTTGTCATGGGGATTACAGGGTTATTCAATAAAAGGTCTTATCATTTAAAATGGTGCTAATTTTGCCCCAACCAATCAGATCTTATTTAACATTTGAAAGCTAACATCTGATTGGTTGGGGCAAAATTGGCACCATTTCTAACAAGAAGAACTTTTATTGAATAACCCTATAAATGAGAAATCTCAGTTCTAATTTATTTGTTCTTCCTTTCAGAATTTTTTACAGAGACATGTATAAAAGATTGTTTTATTTGGTAACTTGTAAAAACAATCTCCTATGAACATATAAATAATATTACACAATAGCAATTGGTACTGTAGGTTTATATAAAGAACACAATACACTGGTGTACACTCGGTGCTTTATTTATTTTTTGTTTTATGTTATTTACTGTGCAAACAAATAGCAATGTTTTCCCCCCATACTAAAAAACCTAAAGTCTACCCAGTTCTCTTAGCACCCAAATTCCTTCTCCCTACCCCAGCTTCTTAGCCACACATTACTCCTTCTAAGCTCCTATTGTCTCCCAAACAAAGAAAGTATTTCTGAAAATACTACCGAGAAGTTCTTACCTTTTATCTTGGCCCCTTACTTATGGATCTATTATACATAATAAACATTATATTATGTAAGTATTCTATATTATATATACTTACACCAAAACAAACAGCCACATTCTCCCTAGTCCCGCTCCATATTAATGTCAGAGTTCATGCGTATTCTCATATCTAAGTCGTAAATGGAACATTTCAATGGACTTTCAGAGACAAAATGCGGTTCAGTCATCTGTGGATAATGGACACGTGGCTGAAATGCATTGTCCTTATTACTTTAATGCTTGCAAATTTGCGATACTGTGACTTTATAAATATGGCCACCTGGACTTGTAATGAATTCAAGCCATTTTTTTATGTTTGTCCATATTCCTACTGCTTTAGGACCAGATTGGACTATCTTTATTACAGCATATAGGATTGAAATTTTTTTTTTTTAAATTTCAACGATAATTTTCTTTTTTTCTAAAAGTCTTTTACTTTTTTTTACTGGAATGTTTCTGTAACGGAGCACCAGGGGTCTATAATAACTTGAATTAGTTAATATATTTAAGAGTTCCCAGTCTTAATAATATAACATTGTTTCATCCAGGAACAACCTTTCCCAGTATTATATCTTGTGTAAATAATGTTTATGTAAAATGTTCCATGCACACTGTTGGGAATATGTAGTTAGTCCTCTGTCCACAAGATGACTCAATGAGTAAAACTTCTGCCTGTCATAATTTAATTAGACCGGTGCCATCAGGTCTGGGCAGTAGGATTGAGTTAAGTAATTGCTGATTGGTCTGCTGTTTAGTAAGTCTGATGATTGGCTGCTGGCTAAAGGTTGGACATTTGCATTTCAAAGGGAATTTGGGAATAAAAAAGAGCAACTTTTGTCCACATGGGGGAAGCACATAGACAAAGGAAGAGCTAGGATACATGCTGAGGCAGTATTCTGTAGATAAGAGCTGATTAACTCTATCCTGCCCCTGAGCTTCAGAGCAAGGGAGACAGGAGGCTAGCCTGCAGGAGGAAGCAGACTTGAGTTTGGCAGAATGGGAAAGCTGAGCAAGGGAGAACAGAGCTAGGACACATGCTTAGGCAGTGCTGAGCATCTCAGAGCTGTGACATACTACCTTGTCCCTTAGCTTGAGAGCAAGTGATCCAGGAGCCAGGAAGGCGGAACGAACCAGGAGAATGAGTAGCAGCCCAGCAGTTTGGAGCCAAGGCAGTGAATCCCAGAGAGTGGAGTCCAGAGATCCCAAGAACTGTATCCCAAGGACAGTGTTTGCTTGGTAGGATAAGGTTTTGCTTGATCATAGTGTGTTATAATAAAGCTCCTTCAGTTGTAAAAGAGCTTGTGTGGCCTGGTTTGCCTTATTTCCCACAACCACACACAGGGCGTCCTGTGACTAAATGTAATAAAGTATTATATATTGTTAATATCAATTCTGAACATTGTAGATAGGGATATTTAATTAACTAACATATTTTTAAATGCTTTTTTTATATCATTATTCCTTAGGCTATAAATTAATGCACAGGCAGATACTTGAAAGGAAGAGTGTCCCATATCAACAAAAACCACAATTTTAGGTTTTTCCTCTGGAGCTGGAAGGTCCTGCTTATAAATTCCATAGGTCAATGCAACTGAAGATCAAAAAACAAAACTATTAGACAGTCACTTAACATAAGGTATCAAACATTTAATAGTTCCATAATTTGACTCAGGGATTCCCTACCCAGCTCAACAAGCACCTACTACACCCCTTTCCCTTTAGTAATGCAGTGCATTCCTTCGGTCATTTATCATTGAAAAGTGCACACAGTTATTTAATAAGAGGTGCAAATATCTGCCTGTGCTGTTAATTTGCAGCAACCAATTAGATGACACCTTTCTACTGTTTTTCATCAGGTAGAAACCATTTGATAACCTTTGATTACTTGTTGCTGCAGATTAACAGCACAGGCAACATTTTGTACCTCTTATTAAATAAAACCCAACGTGTTGTACTTTGTAAAGCTGTGCTGTTAATAATAAACTAAACAGCATTTAGATTTTAATGTCTGGGCAGTATACCTTTAACAGGCTTATTAAAAGAAAAGTTTTTCCTCATTAGCAGCAGATAAAAACCTGCAGAGTAGCCATTTCCTACTAATTCTGGAAACAAACTCTGGATCACTGTAGACACACACGGAGATTAATATACATATAAACACACACAGACAGTGTTTTCATTTTCAACTGAATGTCTTGTACCTGCTGTCATGTCATTCATTAACTTCAAGCAGTTAAGACCAACTATCTGTGCAGCATCCAATACTGATCTCCTTTCTGCATCAGTAAAGAAAGATGGAACCTTGAAAATAGAACATTAAATTAATTTTAAATTAAACAAATTAAAAATGAAATACAGTTGTCCGTTATCTGCAGTTTAATGAACCTCAAAAGTTTGGATCAAGTAATAGTCTAACGGGGGTATGAACCAAGAGTCATTATTACTATGCACTGCCCCCTCAATCCGATGTAACAATGGAATTGCATCGCTCGATATACTACAATTCTGATTTATGCTTTTGCATGACTTTATGCTAGCTATTTGCAGGTCTAATAAGAGACTGAAGCAATGACAGCCACACTAACCTTCAGAACATCACTAGTTAGCATGACATTAAGAAGGAAATTAGCAATAATGATGCTTTGCTTTATTTTCTAGCCAGCAAAAGGATGGTCGGCAACAAGAGCAGAATGTGTGGGATCATGGGTATCAAAGGTTGTGGGGCAAAACTAATAGGTGTGCAGTTTGTAGGATGCCAGAGGTAACTAAAGGGCTTAACATGTTTAAAAGTTTTATTTCTATTTTAAGGACTACAATAACACTGAACAAAAAAACATTAACAAGCAATACAGATATACATGTCATGTATGAGTGAAGAAGAGGCAAGAATGTGTTTTACACAATGGACCTTGTTAAAATACAATCAGGGGGATTCAAAATCCATATTATAAGTTGAAAACACGCAAACCCTAAAGTAATATTGCATTAGCACGTGTTTTAAACTTATTTTAGGGCACTCTCTATTTCCAAATATTTTAATAAACAGGGACGTGCTCCCAATGCGACTGCCCTAGAGTTAAGATTTGTGCTACCTCACAGAGTTAAACTTAACAGGGGATCATATGGGAACCTTAAGGCAGCACAAAGCCACGTTGCTAACCTTCCTGCCATCCCACAAAGCAATGCCATAATAGTGTAAAGCTAAGAGGTACGACTTCGCAATACTGGATCTCCTCAAGTGTGTTCTAAAATATGGAGGTTTACCATGCGCATCAAATTTAGTTAAGTATCTTCCCCTTATAGTACAATTCATATATTTCCTTACTATCCAAACACTGTTTACACCATGGCAGCTGTCTGCTTCATTTAGAACCAAGCGTGAATAACGAAGTTTGAGAATCCGAGACTTACAGATATGACACAGTCAGTCACAGGTTTCTTAAGGTTGTATTCAGCGGTTTCTTTCAATTTTGATAACAACATAGCTGTAATCTGTTCGACACTGAAGATGGACTCTTCCTCCAGATACATGACCTACACAAAACACCACAGCTTTTCAAAACCCATTAACTAAATACAAAATTACACACGACAGAGCACTTTGTTCTCTTCACAAGATTTCAGACAACACTTGCAACCCCTTTACCAACATGCTGCATTATAATATTAATTATAGCCTTCAGACTATGAAGTGTTATTTATTTTCCTAGCTTAGAGCTTTCATGTAAGTTTCAATTGGCTAAATTCTAAACAGAACTTTTTAAATATTAGTTTCTGAAAAAAAAAAAATATGTATCTGTGTAAATAACCATCCCCTTTAAATATGCCCGTTTATAGGAAATGCTATTAAGGTTATGCTAGAACATAAATGCAGTCTCTTTCATCAATAACCCGAGGGTTGAACAAACCCAAGTGACCAGTGTGACTGGGAAATTTTCCTGCTGAGTAGACCTGTCAGAGAAAGTGTTACTTTTATCTGTAAACCCAGGGCCTGATGGGATATTACTATTCAGCTTGGTGTAGGGTTTCTCTTGGTATGAATGTGTCTGCTGACCTGTTCCGCAGTGTAAGAAGGGCTGTTCCTTCCTCAGACCTTGAGTCTGGAAAGTTGTATGTCTTGTTTTTTGCTCTAATAAATGAATTCATCACCTGAAGCGGTGTGCTCCTCTACTCAATACCTTGCTAAGAAGGGCTGTACCATTCACAGCTCTGTAAGAAGGTACTTACTGGTTCAGCCCCTATTCCTTACGGACTTCCACAGGCATAGAATAGCTGTGTGTATATATATTTAGGAGAGAAAGACTAGGCAATTCCCGGCTGCCGCATTACCATGGTGACTGGGAAAAGCCCCCTGGTGTGCAACTTAACACTAGACTAAACCTAAACTGAGTTGCATGCGTTGCAACATTTTAAGCTTGATGATCCATGAATGATCCATGTATATGTTTACAGGGGAAACAAAGTTAAAAATTTCAAACTGAAACCTACTTTAAGATTTTGATGCTCTAGTATAGCATGATCTTGTATGGTGAGAAGCAGCGAAGGAGTATCTCCGACGGGAACTAACCAAATAAACAAACTATTTTTTATATCCACAATGGGATTTTAAGAAAAACTGCAAGTTCTACAAATTGACTGCAGTCCTGCAATATCTCCTGGAGGGACCATGGTTTGGAATTGTAATACTGATCATGGCCAGGCGGTTTCCGGGCCGTTGCATAAACATAGGGGTCGTAAATTAAGTTAAATGAATGCTAATGAAAAACTTTCACCCCCTCATCAAACTAATGTCAATCAAGACCTAGAATTAGATTTGCAAACAAAAAGGTAAGTTTAACACGGAAAATGAAACAATGCGAACATACCTTAACACCAACCCCACCACTATTCATGTGAACAATCTCATAAGGCAGATTACTCTTCTCTTTTTGAATAAGAGGGTCATTAAAGGCACGGCCATGGAATTTCTTAAAGCAGGATACAGTGTTGTTAGCATTTGTAATTAGCTGTAGGGAAACAAGTGAAATACTAAAATAAGGGCAAGAAACAAAAAGAGCAAAAACTAAAACATAACTTGTGCTTTAAACTTTCCATATGATAAAGGTTAAATGTGGTTATTTGTCTTACCATTTCAAATGACCCCGCTCAGTGGGCATCCAGCCTAAAGGGATTCATATACGTAATTCCCAAGTTTTAAGAAATAGCCATTTCTTCCGCTGGCGTCACTTCTGCACCACCCTACTACTGACAGTGCAGGCATCCACCGTCGCTTCTTGATGATGGGAAAGAAGTAATGGGGCAAACCTACAAACTAGGGAGAGGGTGGAGCGCACCTGGCAGTGAAGTCAGTGAAAGGAACATGCAGCTATTACTTTGGAGTTTCCAAACTTTCTGAGCCGCTTTAGACAGATCAACTGATTGACAAAGATCCACCCCTAAAACTAAAATATTCCCCACTGCTGGCCCCATTGTGTAGTGTAAAAAAACCCTGTACCTTACTCCTCTGCTCCTTTTAGTTGTCCTGCAGTGCCTGATCAAAGTCTAAAAAAGTGAAGAGTAGGATCTGTCTGTGTGTCATCCGGTGCCTGCTGCTTCTTTGTCCTCAGTTAGGACTCTGGCATGCGCAGGTGAGCTCTCCCCCCCCCCCTCCGGAACTCTCTTTACTGTTCTTTTCTGTAGTGAAGGGGAAATTTTCTGTAGTGTAGAGCGCACCCCCTCCCAAACCCTAAATTCCAGAAATAGACTTACCCACCTTCGTTCCCTCATCTCTCTCCATAGCCAGCAGCCGCGTCTGATTGGCTGACCCTATTGCTACTTCCGGGAACAGAGTAACAAAAGACGCAGAGAGCAGAGGAAACAAAGGTAGGTAAATCGATTTCTGGGCTTAACTTTAAAACCTGGCGATAGATAAAAACTAATAGAAAAAAATAATTTTGGGGATGAAGATACCCTTTAAAGTAAGAACACTTGCTTACTAGTGGTTTTCCATACAGAGGAAAGAAGCATCACACAGCCGTGATAGATATACCACACTCCTTTCGTTCACCAGTCAATAGGGAACACTAGCCTGCTGTCAACCCAATAACCAAGGAGGTACAGCATTAAAGAGAAACTAAAGTCTTGTTCAGGTAATTACCCATGTAATGTGGCCCTGGACCGACTCTGCCAATCAGAAGAAACTACCAGCAGAGCATACTGGAGAGAAGAGCAGCAAAAATTGCTACAATTTTTAGCGAAAAGGTAAAAATTACTCAGCCGCAGTTGCTCTGCGTAAATATCCCGGAAGTAGTAAACCATAGGCTTGCCTCCCAATGCTCCTAAAAAGCTGTTCAGCACGCTGTCTCGTTCTTTCTTCTATCTTTATAGTTTAAACCTGCATAGTCCAATCTATTATTCACAGGGAGGTGAGAATAATCGATCCTACCTTCCTGTGAATAAAAGATCCATCTGTAATCCAATAATAGATTCCTTTTAGAGCCAGACTCTAATGACAATTAGAAAGTAACTTTCAACTTTTTTTTTTAGTATTCAATCTTTTTTTATTGACGTTTTATATATATGCAAAAGAAGCAAAAAAATACAGATATCAAGTAACTGTATTTTCCAATAAAGTTTGTATACTCCAGACGGTTGTGTCTACAAAAATAATTATAACCAATTTAACAAGCGTGTGGATTTTTTCTTCATATGTTTTATGGTATTGAAATTAGATATAAACAATGGGAGTTTTGGAGCAAGGTGTACAGAGACCAACAGCAAACAGAATCAAATCAATATTATATCTATTATTTAAGGAAAGTATTTAGGTTCGGCCCAACATAATCTAAGTCATTTTTTATGCCAGTGTTGATGAGATTAGGTCAGTGTTTCTCAACCTTTTTATCGGTGGGGAACCCCTACATAAAATAATGATTATATATTATTGCTTGTGAAGGTTCTCATTCATCCAGGTCATGGTATATCTGATGTATTCAATTAGATCAACTGGACTTGAAATGTAGTTCTTGAAGACGTTTCGCTAGTCATCCGACTGGCTTTCTCAATTCAGAATGACTTGTACAAGAATCTGTGGCAATTATGTACCCTGGAAAATCCCAATTTCTCTCATTTATGTGAAAATAAAGAAACCAAGCCTAAATAGAGGTGGGGGGGTTCGACACCAACTGTCTGCCATATACAATGCTGTTTTAACACCTTACTCTGGGCGTTCCTATAACACCTCTTAGCCACTATCTAATCACACCCTTAACACCTGGCTGTGATATGCTAATTGGGATTTTCCAGGGTACATAATTGCCACAGATTCTTGTACAAGTCATTCTGAATTGAGAAAGCCAGTCGGATGACTAGCGAAACGTCTTCAAGAACTACATTTCAAGTCCAGTTGATCTAATTGAATACATCAGATATTATATATTATTATTTTTACTTTTCTTTCTCAGTCATCAAATCATCAAAATACATAATTTATACAAATATAAATGATAGATCTATAAATATTTCTCTCTTTAAAAATGTACACTCAAATTCATCGCAGGTTGAACCCTTGCATGAAAACATTACTTGTCTTAAGAGATCATTTATCTTCTAAGAGATCAATACACAAAACACACAATTCATACAAATATAGAACATTGATAAATCTATTTTAAAAAAATCTTTATATATCAAAATGGTGGATCCACACAGTTTGTCAATCTCTTGAGGACCCCCGTACAACCTCTCAGGTACGACTGCAGTAGTCCAATACAGTAATAGCTGAACTGTACGGGACAACTGTATGGGAATTCTGCTGTCCATTTAAAGGGCAACTAAAGCCTCAAAACAACAACTCCCAGTAGGGTGGATGAAAATCAATGATTTTCAAAAAAACAAAACAAACAATTTTCTTTGATTTAAATCTGATTTTTTTTTTAATAAAATGCCTTTTGAGGAAAATATATTATCATCTAAAGTTTATTCAATTATGAAATAAAGATTAGTTTGTTATTTATGTAGAATAAGTCTGTATATGTTTTATTTTTGGGGGTAAATACATTCCATTAATTCACAATGTCATGCCCTTCCATGCCTACAAGACATTATCACAGATGCTTGGTTTACTTTGCAGTTCTCAAAACTGAATTTGACTCCGCAGAGATCGCATGCCTCTTCTTCACTGCAAATATGTTATAACATGAACAGATTTAAGAAAGTCCTTAATCCTATTGTTCTACGAACCTATGAATGCAGAATCAACCCCTAAGTTTCAAGAAGTTCAGTGAATAGAATGCAAACAATATTTTTTCTGATTGTTTGGAGTGGAAGAGATCTGGATGTTTGAAACAATAGCATTATAGCATATGTTATTTGCTTAAACAGTAGAGTTAATCTATTTAAATTGTTATTATTCTAAAAATCTTCATCTACTTACATATTAAAGTTATACCAGCAAGAATTAGTCTTTATGTAGAAAACTATGATTTAAATCGAGCCTTACTGACTAGTGATTTAAATCAGTTTGATGCTGGGAGTTGTAGTTTCCAAACATCGGCAGTGGCAAGGAATAGCCACTGCAGTGATTACTATGTCCCCCCCTAGTACACTGTTAAATGCCTGGTCAAGCATTTACCTTTCAGTGATACGCGGCCGCTCGCTGTGCCTGACATCACTACTCGATGCCAGGAAGTGAGAGAGGTGTCGAGTAGTGACATCAGCCGGCAGAACAGAGGAAGCGAAGCGAACTGCCGCCGGATTACTGAAAGTTAAGTGCTTGATCCAAGTATAAACCGAGGCTCAGTTTTTAGGCTATTTTTAAAGCATGAAAACCTAGGTTTATACTAAAGTATATACAGTATTTTTATTCCACTAAGATCAGTTAAAGTCCATATGCACACTAGCCTGTTAGGTGCAGACACCCAGTTTCCCCACTTCAAGGGAACATATGAGTAATCCAACAAAGTAGTATAGAGTCGCACTTCAAAGTGAAATTGTGGGTTTATTCAAAACTGATCATCAACAACGTTTTGGGGTACACACCCCTTCATCACTCCCCTGATGAAAGGGAATGTACCCCCGAAACGTTGTTGTTGTTGATCGGTTTTGAATAAACCTACGATTTCACCTTGAAGTGCTAATCTATTCTACTTTTGAGTAGAATTTCTACTGTTGAGTTACTCATATTTTTATTCCACTGTCTACTGCTATTTAACATTTCTACAGTTAATTGAATTCATGTGTCAGGATTATCATACCAGATATATTGGAATGAGAATTGGTTCATACCATTGTTCCATATCTTGGTCGGGTATATGATGCAAAATTTAAAGCTGCCATACAAATGCAATTACGATCAAATGTGTGTCAACAGATTCCACAGGCAATGCAAACCCCAATCAACCCCCATACACAATATGAGAATGGCCTGTCATGTGCCCATCGTATCGGTTCCTTCATATAGTGGATGGATCTTTTTTTTGCTCCCACACATTGACAAAACGTCTGACGAATACCAGCCATGTTTTTGGTTGCCTTTACATAAAATGTACATAATGGATGAAGAGACACTAATGACTTTA
Organism: Hymenochirus boettgeri; assembly: GCA_019447015.1. Taxonomy (NCBI): domain Eukaryota; kingdom Metazoa; phylum Chordata; class Amphibia; order Anura; family Pipidae; genus Hymenochirus; species Hymenochirus boettgeri. The sequence continues at coordinate 331,295,194 of CM033470.1, read as the reverse complement.
GGTTTGAGAAATCCCTACCTGATTTTTAGCTGCAACACCGATTGTTCTGTTTTTTGACCCAAAAGAAACCACAGCCCTAAAAGGGAAAAGGACAGATAACAGAACTATTAACCCATTTATTGTATCTTAATTCAAACATGCAATGGCGAAAAAAATAAATAGTTAAAGCCATAGTAAAGCCAGCGGCACAATGCTATTTAAGATACCGCCCATACCTATAACATTGCAAAGTAGCAGTCATTCCTTATCCTAACAGACTAGTATAGTATTCTCTCACAGACCTGCACTGGATTACAAGATGCATTTCACAATCTTCATACTTGACCTTCTCCTTATCGGTTGCTAAGGAAGGTATTCCTGGCCCTCAGTGGAACGTCCGTTAAGTCTTTTGACATGTTAATACATTGACTTTGGGCAGGTAATATGTTTATATTAAATGTATACAATTATTGTTAAATACAGTAATCAAATATATTCCTTTAAACAGCGCAATTAGGATCTTGGAAAGGTCTGTATATCAGAATTAAAGTGATAGGGAATTTATCTGCTCTAGTATGTCCCCAGTGCCGTACTGTAAGTCACCTGTGCGTTATTCAGTATTTTTAATATGCAACCATGAAACTAAATGAAAATAAAACCCTAAAGTACATTAGAAAACCGCAAGACTCCTATACAAAGACATCAAAGGTGATCAGCATTTCCCATTGGAGAGGAAATTAATCAGCAAACAATCCCTCAACGGCCACAACTGCAAGGAGTTTGCATGTGCTCTTTGTGCTTGCCTGATAAATGTATGTGTGAGTCCTTGTATAGTAAGCTCTTCAGGGCATGGTCTAATGTGAATAGAGTAAATGTTTGTAAAGCACTGTAAAATGCTCAGAGCGCTAAAAGAAAATACAAATATACACAATAGATATTGTACAAAAGTATGTAGCACCTAAGGTGAAATGTAACTAGTGCTGCAACCATTCTTGTCTTAGGCCATGCTAATCTATTTTACAGCGACAAACCAAAAGCTAGTGCAACTTTAATATAGAACTGCTACACGAGCGTCATATGGAGTAGTTGCTGGACCTGCAAGTGATTTACCAATGTTTTTATGGGATTTAACGGATGTTAAAGTCATGCAAATGTTAGAATAGAATCACAAAGTACATTGCGAGCAGGTCTAGTTCACAAATTGTTTTTCTTGTTCTAACAGTGGCTTATCTGAAATGAAGAGGTATGTAAATTTTCAAACTATGCAAATATAACCAAGCCCACAATCTGTCTAGCTAACCATTTAGATTTGCGCTAAAGCTTACTCAAATCATTTGTGAGCACAGCAAGCATCCAAATCCCCTGCTTATTGCATGCACTCTTTGCTGTCGCTCTGTTCCTTACTCTACTACTGGTGTTTGAATTTAACTGTAAGGTAAAGCTACTGTTGTTCATTGCTGCTGTAATGCTTTTAAAAAATCCTATTATCCACACAAACTGATGCAACAAGTGCCCCTCACCTTAAATCAGGCTACTTGCTTTAACATTACCTCCTTTTAGCACCTTTTTAATATTAGCTGCTTATTGGGCCAATCACAAAACAGCTCTCCTTCAGCTCTCTGCCCCTCCAGTCAGGCAAGCATCCACAACCCTGCACTGGCCTATTTCCCTAGTCAGGCCAGCTTGAGAAGATTCTCAATTCATCCAGGTCATGGTATATCTGTTATATTCAATTAGATCAACTGGACTTGAAGTTTAGCGAAATGTCTTCAAGAACTAAACTTCAAGTCCAGTTGATCTAATTGAATACAACAGATATAGTCAGGCCAACATTCTCTACCTCTGGATCATAAGGTTTCACTGGACTCACTGGAAAGTAAAGGTCACCTAGGAGTGTTACCCGAGATCTAGCACATGATACACTGAATACGTAGGCTGTCCACACCAATTAGGATAGTTTCACAAGAGCACCATGTTATTACACATGTCAGGTTTCTTCATGTTTACCAGGAACATTTTGAGCAGTCACCGTTGACTAAACTCTACCAGGGAGATTCAATAAAAGTTCTTATCGTTTAAAATTGTGCTAATTTTGCCCCAACCAATCTTATTTAACATTTGAAAGCTAACATCTGATTGGCTGGGAAAAAATTAGCACCATTTTAAACAATAAGAACTTTTATTGAATAACCCTGTACATGTTGAGTTTTTCTGCCACTAAAGATATGGATCCGATCAGAAAAAGTTATAATATTGGTCTTAGGACTCCAGCAGTATTTAAAATAACTCCAAGCCAAAGGCAGTGTTGGAACGCACCAAGAGCCACTACAACTTCAACGCAGTGCAAGTAGGAACACAATGGAGTGATAGAAGGTCTCTGTGTATCACCTGATAGCATCAACTCACCAACAGATTCCAAAGCTGCAGTGTTCTCCTCTGGATTTTTTGCCAGTGGCATTAAAAATTAGTCGGTGGGACAGGACAGGGTAATAGGGTGGTTGGAAAAACTAACACTAGATTTCTTCAATAGGCCCCAATGTCAGTTTGCTTCAAAATATCTGTGGTACCATTTCTGGTAAAACCAAAACCAGGATTGTTCCTTATGTTCGTCTCTGCAGCCCAAACCCTCATGGCCTAGATCAGGGATGTGGAACCTTGGATCTCCAGCTGTTTGGAAACTATAACTTGCAGCATTCTGCAACCAATTCACTCTGGGGGATGTAGTTTATAAACAGCTGGGCATGCTGGGGGTTGTAGTTTATAAACATCTAGGCATGCTGAAATGCCAAAAGTTCCACATCACTGGCCTACATCATCCCATAATAACATCAGAAACTGCTTCCAGTAGTGAGCCATGGAACCATCCATCTTCACCATAACCCATTACAAATCTATCTAGCACATGGAAAACATCTAGAAGATTCCAGACGCTGCTGCTACTTCCGGGCCAAGCGGCGTGACGTCACACGAGGGAATCCCTATGGTAACCACAGCTACTACTGAACTACAGCGCTCCGCGGAGGATGCTGGGAAGTGCTATTCAGCAGTAAGCACAGAGTCGCGCAGTCCTTTTATGATCCGAGGTACATGGATTCTCATTAAGCCTTCCTTCTGGTAAACTACAACCCCTGGTATTCTCTGCAGAGCACAGCATGCCCCACTGTGGTGGACGGCTGCAGGTTGGCCATCCCTGCCATAAAGGTGTGTGCTGTCAGTCCGAAATGCAAGGACAAACTTTCCCTCTACACCATACGGGTTTCTACAAGACTGGGAGTTGTAGTCCGGGAAAGGAAGGTGTGTGTGCCTTCCAGCTGACACGGGGGGGGGGGGGAATAGGAGGTGGTGCCGCGGGGAGACTTACGGGGTACATCGGTCGCTGAACTCGTTGGCTACGGTCTCGATTCCACCGGCTCTGGCGATCGCAACGTGACAGTTGAGAAAACCCAGATCGAACCCGACTACTGACATGGTGAGGCGATGGGACACGGTACAGACCAAGCTACCTGGGATGGGAACAGACACCAGCACCGCTCTCCCTGTGCGAGTCAATGTGCTGGGAGGAGTCGGATCCGCTCCCTATATAATCTCCTGCGGAAGAAGCTTCCAGAAACAGCAGCGAAGCTTCTCCCTCACTCGCCGGCTCCACGTGCTACTTCCGCTTTCAGCATTCTGGACAGTTCTCCGGGTCTCCCAGCCTCTCGCCCAATCAGAACGATCGCGTTCCAGTGACGCTTACAGTCTCCATGACAACTGGGACGCTGCCTATAAAGACCCTCCTATTACTTTTGACGCTGCTCATTTTCTCTGTGCTGGGCAGATAGTGTAGAGAATACATACATACTCAATGTCTGCAAGATCCGATTATACCATGTAAATAAACATATACATACATACATACACACACTCAATGGATGCAAGATCCGATTATACTATGTAAATAAACATATACATACATACATACATACATACATACACACACACACACACACACACACACACACACACTCAATGGCTGCAAGATCCGATTATACCATGTAAATAAACATACATACATACACACAAACAATGGCTGCAAGATTCGATTATACCATGTAAATAAACATATACATACACACACACACACTCAAGGCTGCAAGATCCGATTATACCATGTAAATAAATATATACATACATACATGACACACACACTCAAGGCTGCAAGATCCGATTATACCATGTAAATAAACATATACATACAAACACACACACACAATGGCTGCTAGATTCACCGATAATACTTTCCAACTGGTTCCACACCCTCCAACCAGGGCCAGGTTTACCACCTCAGGAGCCTGTAGGGCCAAAGAGCCTGGCACCATTAGCCCCACCCCTAAACACTGACCACACCCCCAAACCCCACCCATTTTATCTTTTTGGGGGAAGATAAAATGGGGTAGACTATAAAGGGGTTGGATTGGTGGGAGCAGATTGACAGCCGCCCCTCCAACCTCAGGCGCGCCTAGGTGTGTGCCTAATGGTAAACTGCCTTCAACACTTTAAACATTCTGCAAAGCCAAGAAGCAGCCATACAGGCACCCAACTACTGCCCACACAACCACAATAGGGCCAGAGTGTGAGTGGGGGCGGATATTGGGGTCCTGGGAAATCTGCAAACCTTACCTAGGGCCACGCATGCAAAAGCCAATGTGTAAAATCTTAAAGGGCATGTCCACCCTTTCAAAAAACTTTTTACACATAGTAGGGCTTCCCCCCCAGTTACAACCGCTATAATAAAATCATTAGAAACTCCCCCGATCTTTACTTACCTTACCTCTTTCCTCCGCCACATTGTCCCGGCCCTCTGCTTGTACGGAACTGCAAGCAGGGGGCGGCCTCTCAGCCAATCATGGACGCGGCTGCCGGCTGCTTAGAATGCGGGGGGAAATAGGTAAGGTAAGTAGAGTTCGGGGAGTCTCTGATAATTTTATTATAGCGTTGGGGCTAGGGGGGCAAGTACTAACATATGACCAAGGGGTTTCACACTAGGGGGAGGGAGACCAAAACGGGAGGGAGAGGAAAGGGGGGAGGGCTGAACTGCGCATGGCAAAATTCTTCCGGAGGGGAGACAGGAGGTAGAGTCCTATATGGACTCTGCAGTACTCCTAGTGGGCAGTTTTTTGGGGTGGGGGGGGGGGGGATTACTAGAGAACCATTTGGAGCTGGGATGTAAGGATTTTACTACACTACAGAGTGGGGCCAGTAGTGGGTTACATTATAGTTTTGGGGGTGGACATGCCCTTTAAACACATGATTTACAGAATCCTTCACCCTATAAGTGAAAAATAAAGTGTGTAAATAAGTCTTTCCATTGTCCTTTATAGGTGTAAAAAACAGAAAACTCTGCTGGTACAGCGGCTAAAGCCTCATACACATGTTCGATTGCGGGGGATGACCTGCGATGCACAATGTTTATTTACGGACGTTTCGGCCACTTAGTGTACGGGCACTTTGTTATGTGTTCGGTCGTGGCTTGCTGATGATCCGCCTGGCAGATCGGGCAACGATCCCACCGACCAAATGGGTGTTTTGCCTCACAAAGTGCCCGTACACGGCACGAAACGGTCGTGCATAATTAGCATGTGTTGTGGGTCATCCCCAGCAATCCAAAGTGTGTATGAGGCTTTATACCTAGTAAAGAAATAAAGACCAGGTTAGATAAACATCAGGTAAAGAAAGCCTTGTGCACACACTCAACGGATACCACAACCCAGACAAAAGAACGGGCGATTAACAGTTGTTTGGGGCGATGATCACACGTGTGAGTGCCGTTCATGGTCTATTAATTGGCCTTTGTTTTTCCTTTTTTTGCTGGGGGTCATGGTGTTCATCAAGCATGATGAACAGAGCCTAAGTATAAATTGATTTCATCTAATCAGTCAATAGCTGTATATTATAGCATAATATAGTATTTGAGGTTGAATATACGACCATCTAGTTCAGGGGTCCTCAAACTTTTTAAATATAGGGTCATTTAGTGCTCTCTCTGACTTCTAGGGGGCCAGACCATGTAATGGGGCAGGGGGAGCAAATGCAGGGGGCCCTGGAGCCAAGGGGGCCCTATCTTCCTATTTTTCCTAAAACAGATATAGTCTCCTCCCAGAAAACCACCGTGGATGAAGAACGGATAGGGGCCCCATCATAGTTTTGCTGGGGGGCCCAGTTATTCCTAGTTACGCCACTGGTCACACACAGGCTATAATAAATATGTCTCACACAGGTTGGTGATATAAGTGTCACACACAGACTAAAATCCCCATGTCTAACACAGGCTGGTTATATAATATGTGTAAAATGTCTTACACAGGTTAAAAATCATATATACAGATATTGAAGTATCCATTTGTGCCCCTAACACACATTTTACACAGAATGCTGGAATGAACCTGTATCTTAGTGTATTGTTCCTCAGATCTAAGATACAGTTTCATCATATATATAACATATAAACAGCCATGCATGTTGTAGGAGGGACCATTTTCCCTTCCAGAATTCTGTGTAAAATGTGTGTGTTATGGGCACATGGGTACATTTCAGTATCTGCACAGTCCTCATTATGTCACCAGTTCTAAAACCCTTATACAGCCGATTACAAATACTGCGGGAACACTCTTACTATTTGGCAAAGCTCCGCTACCCGTCCTCGTGGTGATAGTGTGTCACTACCCCCTGCGTAGCCCTTGTGTAAGCCTCTAGGTCTGCGTAGTCATGCTGCCATCTGCGTGGGGATGATGAGTCACAACCCCCTGCGTAGCTCTTTCATAAGCCCTTAGGTCTCCGCACGTATCAGCCAACGCCGTTTATACCGATTACAGTGCCACCCGTGGCTGCATCAAGAACAGAAGCAAGGGCCAAGTGAATTACCTTAAAGGGCCGTATCCAGACTGCCGTAGTTCAAGGACCCCTGATCTAGTTTAACCTACTCGGCAATACCCACATTTGCTGTCTAACAGTTGGTCCAGAGAAAGGAGAAAAAAAAAATCCAGTATGAAGGGAAAAAAAATCCTTCCTGGCAATCGGAAATATTCATGGATCAACTCTAATTTATGTATCAATACCAGTAACTGGCAACATGAAAATTGATTAAAGTACAAGAAACTGAAGTGTATGAAGCATCTCTGGGTGTAATTTGTTTCTGCCTCTTCCTACTCCTCTGAGAGGTTTGTGGCATGTGCAGTGGCAGCTGAGAGAGGGCTGGTAAAGTATAGTATAGTATAGTATAGTATTTTGAGGTTGAATAAAGATATACGACCATCCAGTCCAACCCATCATTTCCTTCCTAACCGTAACTCCTGTTTAAACCTAGCGAGATCTAAGTTTGGGGGGTGGAGAGACCCTTTAAAGTTCCTTCTGCTTAGTGGTTAAGCCAGGCAGGTATACCAAGGATTTAATACTGAAATAAAAAGCAGTTATCAGTTATAAAAATGTTCTCTGAAGCAAGTTTTTCAACCAGATCTAGGAGTAGAATGGCACCGCCAACAATTCTTTAATAGGAGGGAACACGGGGAAGTTATTGCTGCATTTGGTTATGCTCTGCAGAAACTTGCTTTAAAGGCTTTCCCAAATTCTTCTCCCGACGTCCAAGATGCACTGGCACGTGATCAGTTCCTTCAATATGGGGTTAGGCAGGAATTGCACTTTCAGTTACGACTAACCAAGCCAAAAAATCTTGGGGACGCTATCCAACAAGCAGTTGAATTAGATGTTCTTCAGGCAATGGAACCTACCCCATTTAGTGCTGCAGATCTGCCTACGCTGTTAACCAATTACGGCAGGAGGTTTCAGAATTAAAAGGCTTTTCTGGCAATCAAAAATTTAGTAAACCCAGAAGCAGACTTAATCAGAGTTACAGGTGGCAGAATATAGAATGTTGGAAGTGTGGACAGCTGGACCATACCAAAAATGAATGCAGAGTGTAATTGTCCCCTCTATCTAGGCCATCTAATCCTTCCCCCTCATCTATGACTCATATTTCTACTGCACATCCCAGAGCCAATCACCAAACTGTTGGCTGCAGCTATTATCTGCCTTCCACAATAGAAAGTGTGTCATGTCGCCTTCTAGTTGACTGTGGTACAAAAGTCTCAATGGTCCATAAATGCAAGTGGGCTAAAATTAATTCCCAGATCCCCCAAATGCTGCTTGCATACCAAGCCTGCCTGACAGTTGCTAATGGAGGACTCATGCATGTTCTAAGTAAATGGAAAACTGGTGTCTATCCAAAATCTGCATTTGGACTTTGAATTTGTTGTTGCAGACGATGCCCTTCAAGATGCCCTGGTAGGGACAGACTTCTTACAGCAGTATGCTGGCTCCATAAATATTGCTGATAGCTCTTGTACTTTGCTGGGAAGAAGATTTCCTTTAATCTCTTCAGATAGTGGAGCCGAAGTCCAACATGTAATAATAGATGGAAACACAATTATTCCCCCCCAGATGTGAAGTTATTATACCAGGGAAAGTAGATGGATGGTCCTGTCCTGAGAGGGAGGCTCTCCTTGAACCCATCCACAATGATAAATTAGATCTCATTTTTGGGTGGTCCCTGGGCTTTAACATACGAGGGCAGGTCCCTGTAAGGATTGCAAATCTCACCACAGAACCTCAGGTGATGTACTCTGGCACTGTGTTAGGTATTCTTACCCATGATATATATGTATCCACTCCCCCTCCTAAAGACAAATCTGAGCCTATGCTGCCTGCCTCACCTGTATATGAATGGTTCAGAATCTAATGTTGTGCTTCCGCCAAGTTACTATCAGAGCTTAAGCTCCATGGACGACTTCAACCAGCCCAGTTAGACAAAGTCCTAGTAACATTGCTGCCATTTTTCCCAGTTTTTAGCACTGGGGATAATGATTTGGGACATACCAAAAGGGTGCAACGAATTGACACACAACAGGCACCACCTATTCGTTTACCACCACGCAGGGTCCTTATACATTATCAAAAGGATTTTGATGATCAGCTTCAAGAGCTTTGTAACCGTGGACTGGTTTCCCCATCCTGTAGCCCATGGGCAGCCCATGTTGTACTTGTAAAAAAGAAGGACGGTGGTGTCAGACTGTGTGTGGACTACCGGAAATTGAATAATATCACTGTAAAGGACACTTACCCACTACCTCGCATTGATGACACACTTGACCTCCTGGCTAATGCAAAATGGTTTTCTACTCTTGACCTAACAAGTGGTTATTGGCAGGTCCAAGTGCACCCTGCTGACAGAATAAAAACTGCTTTTTGCCACCAAACAAGGAATCTTTGAATTTAATGCTATGCATTTTGGGCTCTGTAATGCCCCCAGCACCTTTCAACGCTTGATGGATAAAACAAATTACAAAAATTCTTGTAGAGAACTTTATTTGTCACTATGGGGTACCTGTTCTATTCACAATGACCAAGGGAGAGCATTTGAATCTAAAATTTTTAATGGCATGTGTAAAATGTTGGGCATTCACAAAACCCGAACCACTCCCTACTGTAACAAAAGGCCGGACGGCCGGGTACTCACAGTACGCTTTTAGGAGGAGGCTGATAGTCCGGAAGGTGCAGGATACAGAGGCTGCTGGGAAATGTAGGCTGGGTGCCGGAACAAGGTGCGGCTGGGAACTGTAGGTTGGATGCTGGACCAATGGTGCTGCTGGGTACTGTAGGCTGTATGCTGGACCAATGGTGCTGCTGGGTACTGTAGGCTGTATGCTGGAATTTATATCTGTATATAAACGTCATTCATATCACCAATAGTAACATAGTCTTTCCAGGGTGTATTCTGTATATAAACGTCATTCATATCACCAATAGTAACATAGTTTTTCCAGGGTGTATATCTGTATATAAACGTCATTCATATCACGTCATTCATATCACGTCATTTTCAGGGCTTATATTTGTATATAAACGTCATTCATATCACCAATAGTAACATAGTCTTTCCAGGGTTTATATTTGTATATAAATGTCATTCATATCATCAATAGTAACATAGTTTTTCCAGGGTTTATATTTGAAACCTTCCAGGAGCAAATTGTAATGTGTTACAGACCTTAAGGGAAATGTCTGGTTCCCTCTGTTATAGAAGCTGTTGTTCTGTGTGTGCAGCTCTATGAGTTGTGTAGCCATACATTACACTGTTGCTGTGTCACTGAAGTGGACTCTGTGTCTGTGTTGTTGAAGTCGGGCAGCACACAGATCCCAGGAATCACACTCTGCAAGTGACGTGCAGGATTTTTATTGGTCAAACTGGACTTCATGGGCGTCGTCCCTTTCATAGGGCGTCGCCGTTATGTTGAGTCATTCAGGGGTGTGGCTGTGCGGTGAGTACATACATACATACATATTTACATACATACATACATACAAGATTTCTGCTTTATATAGTAGATTAATGACATTTCACAGCACCTCACATCTTCTATTTACAGCAGGTCTGCAAACATATATGTAGGCTACGTTCACACTACACAACAAAAAAAAGCATGAAAAAATGCAGTAAATTGCATTGAGATTTAAAGTTTTGCAATGCGTTTTTATGCATTTATATTGGGTTTTAAATGTGTTTTTCAATGCTTTTTTATGCAGTGCGTTATAACGTTCCTTTTTGGATTTAATGGCAAAAACGCATTTTTTTACATGTTTCTATGCGTTTTATGCATTTAATTATGCGTTAATTCATTTCCAATTTTAAAGGAGAACTAAACCCAGTTTTTTACACTCCAGAATCTGAACATATCCCCTCTAAAAACACCAATAAACTGTAAAATAGCAATACAGTAAATAGAATTAAAGTAAATGTTACCACTTGAAGAACTGGATGAAATAACTGTGTGTATGTACAGTGATTGGCCACACCCCTGATCTCAGTCACATGTTCCCTTGGCTATTCTGTCCTGTAAAAGGATTGGCTAGAGGCTACTAGTGGGTGTGACCAACTGTAACAAGTTCCTGCAGTATCTTAGGACTGAGCATGTGTAAAGAAAATAATGGTCAGTGACCACACTGGGTGATAAAGCACAACCCCAAAGCTGTGTTGTTCTGAGGCTTTAGTTGTCCTTTAATGATGGTATAAAGAATGCTATAGGACAGGGCTGGGCATATCCCAGGAGCCCATGAAATTGTCTACCGGTAAATAACCTTTTATTATTATTGATAATGATGTAAAGAACCCAAAAATGTTCAATTGCCATCTACATTTTTTTAAAATGCCAATCTAGACACCACCTTATCTGTGTTGTTGACAAAGTACACATGAGGATATCCTGATATAGTATAAGCACACACGGACCAGACCGTTCCCAATACGGCTATACATTGCACAATCGTATTGGCTCCCCCTACTTCAAGTTGAGTGCCGACTACGGTCGTTCGTTGGCAGTCCGATTGGTCGGGAAAAGCTCTTACATGTGAACGATAATAGGTGAAGCCCATCATTCCCCGACGGAATATACCTATTATCGTTCATATTTCTGGCCACCTTACCTGACCATATTATTTGTCATATAGCCAATGATGTCCCTTTAGTTAGTCAAATGGCAAGTATAATTGGTTTTATTTGACGAGCCTGATACATTGTTACCCAGAACTACTTCTTAGCGCATGCGTTACAGTTCTGCATATTTCGCCATTTCCTGTAGAATTTTCCATCTCTGTTCCACAACATGTGTATCCATTTTTTTGGATTTATATGCAGTTTTTATGGATGGGATTGTGGCCTGGCCAAGTACCATCAACCTAGTTTAGAGTTTTTTTTCTTGGTTAGTTTGGCTTGTAATAAACAGGATTGCATGTTAGAGAACTGCATATTTTGGCAGCTTTAATCCAGCTCTATAAATGGCCAAAAAAAAAAAAATCTGTATTTCAGTGAGATTTGCAGAAATAAAATAAAAGTGTGGACCTGTTCCTGGGTTAACTGGGGTGCCCTCCAGATGTGATGAACTGGCACAATCACAGTAACACCATAATGGAATGTGGCAAATTTATTGGGTAATGATTTTGGCAAGAGGGTTTTATATGGTGTAAATCGATCTGGTGACGCCATTCCAGCTGCCGTCAGATAGATTTATTTACTACACCCTTGTAAATGTTATTTAGTTTATTGGGGATTAATAGAATCATTTAGTAAAGATCCATGTAATATTACACTGGGAGTCAGTTTAGCTGATGGAAACATTATGGATACTATCATGTTGTGCACATATTGTTGCAAAAACAGAAGCCCATATAAAAAGACCCAAGAGAAATATTAAAGGGCATGTCCACCCCCAAAACTATAATCCCCCCAACTACTGGCCCCACCATGTAGTGTAGTTTAATCCTTACCTCACATCCCAACTCCATCTGGTTCTCCTGTAGCCCCCACCCAAAGTTCCAAAAACTGACCACCAGGAGGCTAGCAGGTCCATATAGGACACTGCCTGCTACCTGGCCTCCCGGAGATTCCTGCCATGCGTGCTGCAGCCCTCCCCCTCCCTCTCCCTCCCTCTCCCTCCCGCTCTACTATCCCTCCCCCTAGCATTAAACCCCCTTAATATTCTGCTCCCCCATGTCCCCCAGCCCCAACCGCATGTTTTTTTTTTAAAAAAAAACTCCCCAAACTCTTACTTACCTCTCCGCTTTCCTCCGCTGCACTGAATGACCGGCAGCCGCGTCCGTGATTGGCTGCCGCTCAGCCAATCACAGACGCGACTGCCGGTCCCGCCCCTCTGCTTGCATTCTCGCAAGCAGAGGGCCGGCAGTGCGGCGGAGGATCGAGGGGAGGTAAGTAAGAGTTTGGGGGGCTTTCTGAACAAAAAAAATATGCGGTTGGGGCTGGGGGACATGGGGGAGCAGAATATTAAAATTCCAATTTAGGGGTGGACATAGCCTTTAAGCCAGCCGTATGTGCCACATTCAAGATGGATACACTGGTAAACCATTGTGATTGGATGAAAGTGCAGTGATAAGACAAAATCTATTCCTAGCCACCAGAACCATCAACAAACCAAGATGTTCTGTGAGGGCCAAACCAGAGGTGTTGGCAGCAGGACTGATTGTAGTAGGCAGGTCAAGTACCAACAAAACAACTGCTGTACTCTCAGAGAAAAAAATACTCCAAAAAGGGTAAAAAAACCCCCATTTTTAATAAATTGTTTTTATTACACATGCCTAGGTTTTCTACATTTTCAATTTAAGAAAAAAAACAAAAAACAATGGCGTTCATATTGTTTTGATACCATTGCTGTGGTCAGTAGTGAGCTGCCATTTCTGGTCCTTCTTCTCAGGATGAACATTTCTTGGACATGTTCCTTACAGTCATTTTGACCTGATTGGCTGTTGGATGGATCAAACATGCTCAGAGCTCCACTGAGCAACTGAATCAACCCAGAGACTGTGACATGGGGCAGGACTATAACAAAAACTATTAAGGATCAAGCAAACAGGTAAGTACTTTTTTTTTAAATCACGTGTATTCATACTGAATGTTCCCTTTAATACTATGTAAGCATTAGGCTGTTATAAGGAATTTCTAAACAATGCTAATTGGTTATTTCTGAGGTAATACCAGATGGCAATAGTCTGTGGGTCTATGTTATGGAACATCTCTTCCACACCCTAGCCAGTCACTCTGCTGTCTGTATAGGTCTCCATGTGACAGTGTAATAAGTGGTTTCTTCAAACATATAAAAATCCTTTTCAGGTGGAGCTGTGATCTCCTTATACAGAACCCCTAACATTTACCATCATGTCACAAACCAAAAATAGAATTCACCTAGAAGTGCCAGTTTAACTACAGGAAAGACCTCTCTTTACCGTGCCATCACCTTAATTAGCCAATCAATGGGATCAAGGTTAACTGGTCAGTAAGGATGAAAGGGATAAGTAGGTTTATCTTACAAAGCGAAGGATGGTTGTGCCCAAAAGAACATAAGGCAATGGGGGTCACTGTTGCACCAACATGTGAAATATACCAATACCAACTGACTGTGTCTGTTTCTAAACAAACCGACTACTGACTATTAAAAGACTATATGGCCTGCAAACCCCCTGAAACCCCCCTAAACCACTCCTTGCCCCTGGGCATGTCCTAAATGCCTCTTACCAAGCACATGTCTGGATCGTAGCCACATTCTCTCCGCCACAGTTCCAGGACTTCTCTAATGGAAAAACACACTCTGCAAGGAGCACATGATCCCATTGGCCAGTCTGAGAAAAGTCCCAGACTGTGACAAGAGGTGGGTCTAGGCCAGCAGTTTGATCTGGACAGCTTGGTTAGAGGCTTCAAGGGTTAGGACCAAGCAGTTTAGGTCCTCCCCTGGGTACTGTAAGGGGATGATTTGCAGTTTAGGGCACTATAATTGCTCTTTAAAGAATGTAACTTCCATGGGTTATATTTTTTCAGCTGAAAGAAGTTGTACTATTGACCTTTGTTTAAGTATTGAATAGTCTTGTGTAACATAATCATCTAACAAGCGGCAATTAATGACTCAGGAAAATAATAAGACCTTCTTACTTTAAGGACTCGTACTGGGAATTTTGAACAGGTCACCGTGGCAGACACATTCACACAACCAATCATGTGGTCCATAGCAGTAGGGAAATCTAAAGTAACTGATCATCTTTCCTTGTCTATGCAATGAGACTCCGATTTACAACCAATCATTTATAAAGTGACTTGTATTTATTTATCTTCATGTCTTACAATTTTTTCTTTGTTTAAATAATTCTGAGCTATGGTAGCTGGAAATCATTTTCATGTTCCCTGTTTAACTGGTCACAATTATCTTCACTAGCTTGTGGATACATCACCTATATTTAAGAGTTCATGCATAAGCGATCATCTGATGACAGATTCTACTGGAACATGTGGTGGTTATGGCATCCACGGCCCTGACCGTTCCCCCATAAGTATAGTGATCAGTCGCCCATGTGCCCATACATGGTTCAATCATATCGGCTCTATCTACCATTTATATCATTGATGGTCATTTTCGGCTCCTACATCTTGCCGATATTTGGGATTTGGTGACTATTGGTGATGCGTATGGCCCCTTTTAGTTCAGTTGATTTGAGTGCTGGATTCATTCATTTTGTAATACGTTTACTACAAACCACTACACCACAGTAACAGAACAAAGACAGATCTAAAATGTGAGTAAAACTGGGTGTCTGTAAATTAAAAATGGATTTAAAGGGATAAAACTATTGTGGTTTGTAATAAATTATTGGATGAAATTTGGGATGGGGTTTTATTTTACTTTTCTTCCATTGTGGATTAATTTTGGCTTGAAAAGACCAAATCTCCTGTTTATCAATTTCTATTCTTCTTTCTTTTCTTCTTCATTCCGTTTTATATCCTTCCGCTTTTTTGGACCAATCTCCTCCCACAGGTTTGTGAAGCTAGAGGCATGAATTTGTACGGTCGAGACGTGCGGTGCAATATTAGGAAGTGTGCTATCTTCTAGCTAAGAAGAATATATCGTCGATTCCAGACATTTTCATTTTTCCCAGTGAAACTATAATGGTACAATCCTCAAATGTGGATATTTCAAAAGTTTTTTTTCATGGTCATAAATCAATAGGTGGATACCCCCACCCCCCACCAGACCCCGTGTCAACCACACCTACGGCCCTACCTTTTTTCCCATTCCCATGGCAGCAATATTTAACGGGTAACTAAAGATCAAAAACGAATTTAGATTTATCTAGCTCAATAAGATAGTTTAATGGTTCATAAACACAAGAAACGACATACCCCCTCAACCACCGCGATATTCACACATCTACTGATCTACTTTATCCATTACTGGGTGGCAGCCCATAGTCAAAAGAGGGTAACTAAAGATAAAACAATAAATTCAGCACTTACCCTCAAGAAAAGATAGTTTTCATGTTGTAAACCAAAAAAATACATACCCCTCACACCCAACCAGGTCACACACACTACAATCTCAATTCCTTATGTGGTCAGCCATATCTTAAAGGTTAACTAAAGTCAAAAAAACTAAATTATAGAGTTAGTCCTCAATACAATATATTTTAATGTTGTAAACCCCAAGATACGCCTGACCGGACCCAGACAAAGCACCTAAACTCGTCTTATCATACCATGTGACCAAAAGCTAAAAAAGACTCCATACTGTGAGCCTATAAAGGGTAACTAAGTCAACAAGAAAATAATTTTGATTAATCAAACAAAGGTTTGTTTTTTAAAAAGGAACCCCATGTGGCATCTTGACATACCCTACTGACACTACCCCTCCATTATCTGTGTTTCAGCCATACCTAAGGGTAACTAAAGTCACATTTTTTTTTGACCAATCTCAACACAAAGTTTGTTTTTTTACCACCAGACCACACAGGGTACCCAACCACTCTTGATATAACCTCAATACCTTACTGTGTCAGCCATACTTAAAGGGTAACTAAAGTCAAAAACAACCTAATATTTGACAACATAACCTCAAAAAAGATACAGAGATTTTAATAAAAGTTCTTATCATTAAAATGGTGCTAATTTTTGCCCTAACCAATCAATGTTAGCTTTCCTGAATTGATTGGATCAAAATTAGCACCACTTTTGCTGGGGTACCCACAAAATTTTTTTTGTCCCAAACAACGATCACTACAACTCACTCATTTGCTGTTATTGATTGTTTAAAATCTGCAGCAACACACCATCTTCCCTATCCATAAGTGCAGCCCTTCAAGCCAAATTCAAGTTTATACTTAAACTGGTTCCCTTTCTAGTATAATAATGTATATTAAGTATCAATTGAAGAATAGGAGCGCTATGGCATATAAAAAGGTATAAGGCGGGAAACCAGGCAGATTTTTTTCGGGTCAATCGACATACTTTGTTCAGCCACGATCGATGTTGTATCTGTGGGTAAATCACGGCGGATCATGCAACTATTGCCCAACGACAGTCGTTTTTTTTTTCCAGGCCAGCACTTGCTAGTAGACAAAAAGTCCCTTGGTGTCTACCAACCTAGAACAGGCTGAGTTATACAGGTAATGGATCTCCAAGGTAAAACTTTATTGACCTTAATTTAAAAATTATTTACATGGATAACGGTGCAGCACTTCTTTTTCCCAATAATATGCAAAGCGTAAAGTTAATATTCAATGATCACGTAGAGTACAGCAGCATCGCTGAAGTAATTCCAAAAGTCCAGCATATAACAATTGCATTTAATTTTATTGGCTTAACAACATCAGTCTTAATGGCGGCAACGTTTTCGGGACTCTCCCCTTTTTCAAGCCTACTGATCAACCTTGATCACCACTGACACCTTTAAATACGCTTTTTAAATAGGCCACATATGTACAGGACATAGTGAAACAGTGACCCCAGTGCATATCAAGTGAAGAAACTCACAGTCAGTAGTACGTAAACAAATACATATAACGTCATCATCTTTGTTTAAATCCCTTAGTGGTATAATTTGGTCCCAACCTATTTCATCCAACCAGCCAAACTTTCCTTTTCTTTAACATTCTAACGTCGTATCACACCTCCTTTGAGGGGATCAATATGAACCTTTTCTAAGATCATAACTTCCATTTGGTCTGGGGGTTTTTTGTTTGTTTTCCCAATTTCCACATAAAATGCCTTTTGGGTACAGGAAAGTTAACTGTCCGTGTGTGGAATAGACGCTTAGGGTTGTGCTAGTCTTAACTTCAGTTTATGTGTTTTTTCACCACATATAATAGCCCACAGGCATATTAAACATACACAACAAATCGTGTATCACATGTTAGTACATCCCTGTCAACTTGAAGGACTCACCTGTGGAAGCATGATATTAACTCTTTACCTTTATCACCGTTATTGCAACAGATCCCACTCATCAGGAAACATGAACTTATTAGAGTCCTTTCAGACCAGTTCCCCTCCCGACCTCCTCTTTTTGTATCATGTTACTAACATCATAGAGCCAATACCCTACCCTTTTTATAGGAGTATCAGTGGAGAAATTTTAAATTCCTGTAAATATTAAAGGTAAAGCCCGCTGGAAAAGAATACAATAGTTTAAGGATAACCACCAAGCCACCCGTTTAACCATATGGATCCTAGTTGTAATAAAAAACGGGTACCCCTATTCACTTTTTGTCTCAATTGTCCTCTTTTTGTGGTCTACCTTCCTTGACCTGATGTTTTAGAAGCCGGTTTCAATATTGATTTAGGGTAACCTCTCCGTTCGAATCTCAATGGCCATCTCTTCAAGACATTTATTTCTTATTTCTCTGGTCTATCAACTATCCATCTCAACCCACTTCACCTGACGTATGGAATCGAGCTTTTATGTGATTGGGTGGTTGGCTAGTTAAGTGTAGTAATTGTTTCTACCGGTTGGTTTCTGATAGATACATGTATGAACTATCACCAACTCTATCAACCTGTACATCTAAAAAGGTTAAGATGTCTCGTTCATTGTCATATTGTCATATAAACTTTATATTTGGATGGGCATCATTAGCCTCTGACCCAGAATTATTTCTGGTTCTTGGATGGTACTATTTGCAGTTTTGGGGACCGAGCTATGGGGGTCCAATGCTGCGCCTTCCTATGCCAATGCCTTTAATGGCTTGGCTGGAGGACGGACGCGTCTATCGTGTGATCTCTCCAAGAACCACTGCGTGGCCTGTGAGATCATTGATGACGTGTTCGTCCTCTGGAGGGCGATGTTGAGTCACTATCGCGTTTCCATGTGAAGGCTTTATGAGTCCTTCAATCATCATTTAGCTTGTCAACTACAGAAAAGTTCGTCCTTATACCAATATCACATACACTCTTTAATAATATCTATATTGGACTTTATTACTACAGACTAGCAATTATTTCATTACCAACATTGTCTAGATTGAAACCCTGTTATATATAATATATTATATATATATATATATAATATATATATATATATCTATCATCAGTGTATATTATAAAATATTGTATAATATATAGCAATATCTATGCCGAATCAGTATACATGGTAGGTAAATCCTTCACAGCCCGTACTATAGTCTATCTGCCTGGTGCTGCTGTGATGTATCATATGTAAATCAACTGCAGAGCACTCCTAGGACTTTCACTACAAATTATTTTATTGTTACATAGTAGGACTGTAAAGCCTATCAGTATATATATAAATATTGTAACATATATAGCGATAGCGTATATTTACAATATTGTGTAAATATATACCATATCAGTTGTATACAATATTGTTAATATATATACTAATATCATGTATATACACAATATTAGTAATATAATATATATACCGTATCAGTGTCTACAATATTGTATAAATATATATAATATAGCGATCATGTATATACACAATATTGTGGTATATATGATATCAGTTGTATATATACAATATTGTAAAATATATATAGCCACATTATTTTATATACACATTATTGTATTATATGGTGATACCAGTGTATATATATATAACCGATATCAGTGTATACAATATTGTATATAATATACCTATACTCAGTGTTATATCAAATATGTGTAATATATATAGCGATATTGATATACATAATATTGTGTAATATATGATATCAGTGTATATATACAATATTGTAAAATATTATATACGATATCGTTGTATATATATCTATATATATAGGATCAGTTTACATATCATTTATATGTATAATATAGTATACAATATGAGCCCCGTAGGGAACCGCAACAATCGATCTTGATTAACCGACAGGTCAGATCGCCCTTAGTCCGAATCGGATACGGCCAGCCTCCCCACACTGCAGATATTTTTGGCCGACGACCGATAGTGCCGTGGATCGGTAAGTCGCCCAAAAATATCTGCTGGTGTGTACCCGCCTAAAGAGTCCATGCATAAGCGATATCTGATGACGATTCTTTGGAACATGTGGTGTTATGGCATCCACGGCCCTGACCGTTCCCCCATAAGTATAGTGATCAGTCGCCCATGTCCCATACATGGTTTCAATCATACGGCTCTATCTACCATTTTATCATTGATGGTCATTTCTCGGCTCCTACATCTTGCCGATATTTGGGATTTGGTGACTATTGGCGATGCGTATGGCCCCTTTTAGTTCAGTTGATTTGCCGTGGATTCATTCATTTTGTAAGCCATTTACTACCAACCACTACACCAACAGTAACAGAACAAAGACAGATCTAAAATGTGAGTAAAACTGGGTGTCTGTAAGTAAAATGGATTTAAGGGATAAAACTATTGGGGTTTGTAATAATGGGTCACTTACTTATGGATGAAATGAGCTATTTGGCTAAAACCCAGTCGAGTGCCAGTAAATCTCTATTTATACATACAGTAAAAATAATAAGTCAACAACTGGAAGAAAAAATATTCAACAAGTGATTTAAGTTGAATGTTTTTATAATAATATTGGTAATGACAATTGAAACATTTAGGATACATATAGAATACATACAATACTATAGAAACATATATAGTACATACAAAATTAGATTATAGAATACATATAGCAATACACATATAAATACATTAGAACCATCCTTTCTCGGGGTGTAGAGAAAAAAAAGAGAATAAATATACATGTACAAATAAGAATACATTTAACATCATCTACCGTATGTACAAACATGTATACAATGTGTATTGAATTAATCCAAGTAAAGCAGCTGAAAGAAATACTTGTGGGAAAACCAGGTGAATATATATAATTGGAGAATAATAACACATTAAAGCACAATATATCAGTAAATACTTGTGTGACGCGATGAATACTGCTTATGTTCTCCTCATAATCCTGTACGACATAAATACTTCTCTTTATCCTAAATGTTCTTCCCCTTATAATCCTGTTGGTCTCCTCAGTGAAACACAAAATTAGACGACATGCAGACTCTCTCTCTAATGCTGCCAAAACTGTAAATTATACATACATTATAATTAATTTACATGTCTAGTCCACTTACTTACTGATGTTTCCTGCAATGTTTCCTAGCCTGAACCAATCTTGGTTTAAGAACAACATGGGTAGTCTAATCGCCTACATAGGTTGCTATATAATTGTACTTACCTTAATTTTGTGGTGACTGTGCCTACAAATCCCCATCACTTTCTTTCTCTTCCACACGTGCCACCAAAATTTCCAACAGAATAATATACAAGATAAAAGATGTCATGTGTTCGCCGAACTTGGCCCTTTGGTTCCATTTGGCAATTCAATTAATAAAACTATTGTACCTACGCTCTTTGTGTCAGGTCAGTATGTAGCATGTAACACTTGTCGATTGGAAAGATTTCTGTAGTGATGTTGGCGTTTGTAAAATCCACCAATGATACTATTATAATCACATCCTGAGTTTCCAGGACACAAGTATAAACAAGTAATCCACATTCCAAATATCCAAACCAGAAAGTGCAGTGGGAGAACAGTCCGAGATTCCTGGAGAGCTGGAAGGCGAAGACTGCGAGGTCAGCTAGAAGTGGTAAGAGAGAAGGTTCCTGTGAAGTAACCAAAAATAGTTTACAACTGGAACACCTGGAATACTGCATTGTGCAGGGGTTTGTAGATCCAAGGAAAAGCATGCTAAAAGACAAAAAAAGGTGCAGCGTTACAGACTGGACAGGATGACTACAAGATAAAAAAATAGGCCGATAGTAATAGATCCCACTTTCCGAGCAACCCAAAGTGAGTACCTATAAGAGAGAACTGGTTACCATCACAGTTAATAATGAATAGAGAAGATCGTGTCCTTCCATCACCTTCTTTAAATCGGGACTTCACAAATAATTATAGGTTTTCGCAACGGCGCTGTCCACGCATGGTTAAACCTGGTGTTACTTGGTACTTTATCATTTGTCTTCCTTCCCTTCAATTGCAAGACTTTCATTTTCCATTAGAACAATCTCTTTGATAATAAAAATCCTTAAAGGCTCTTTGGTGGGGGGGGGTTTTGATTTAGGGGTCCACAGAATAGGATAACTGAAGGTCCTCCCATTCTTGCCCAACGTACAATGATTTTGCTGTTACAACCGTCCTGGTGGTGGATACTTCTTCGTTTCCACTAAATCCTTAAAGTTGATGTCTAAAAAATTATTTACAATGGGATCAAACAAGAGACAACCAATAGAACTATGTCTGGTTCTGTTAAATTACAATTGATTTGCTGAGAGAATGTAGGGTAAATTATTGAGGTAGGACATCCCCCTCAGAAAGGTGTTCTAGTACTCACCGTGTCTCTCCTGTCTTAATCCAATGCGGAAACAATGTTCTTCTGCCAGGCTAAACCAAGAACCATTGTCACACAATCATTATATGGTCTTAATCATTTCATTCATTCCCCCATTCACGCCGCTTACATAATAATTGTGCGTTTCATAAACATATCAGTAAACATTTGAGAGAAAAGTTTAAAACATTACATAAAATTCTCCGAAAGAGACATTTCCTCTTTAAAACCAAAGGATCAACTAAAATAACTACCGATCTACACACTGCCAGTCTACACTATAAAACCCTCCCGCGTATCTCACCTGCTTTATTAGGTGTATGGCATCATGGGATAGTACAGGATAGTTTGGGTTCATATGTTAACATATCTCCTAAGAATAAGTGTTCCCTGCATAAGGGCCGCATAAAGAAAGGAGAGAATGTTTAAAACTAAGAATATGAATAGCAACGATAACAGGGAAATAATAAAGTTTGAAACAATTGAATTTTTATTTTTAAATTTTTCACCCTACAATTGATAGATTACACTTACTTACCTTGCAGCCAGCATTTCATGATCATAACCACCGCCCATAATCTACTGATCTTTGTAAGCCAAGTATTGTAAGAATTTCTGGTGCCTGTATGCAGTAGTTCCACATCAGAGCCGGTAAAATGGAAAACGTCCCCTAATCTGGAAAGAAACATTATTATTATAAAACGCGAAGAATACTTATAACTGGAATGGAGAAAACCCATTCTAATTATGTAGTACCAATTTACAAACACTGAGGTAAATACAAAGGATTTAATATAATGCCTCTTACTTTTTATGTCATTGCGTTCCAAATTACTTACTGTCTATGCAACAACCCAAGTCCTGCAACTTTCATTATCCACGGCCATCGAACCATACATTCTCAGCTTCAAATCTCTGTATTAACATGAAATAGAACTTTCCATTGTTAATATTGTAAATTGGTCCCTTTATAAGAGGTAGTTTACCCAGGGATCTAAACAGTGTCCTGGCAAGTAACCAGGATTTTACCCAGAATAAAACCAAATCTGCTCATTACTAAAGAAGAAATTTATCTTTACATGGTTTTACTTACCGGTTAATAATCTTCTTCTCGTGTAATTGCCTTAATCCCAGTAAATCCAAGCAGCATAAAATCCTGCAAACAGGAAATAATAACAAGTTACATTAACATTCGATTCCTGTTTATCCCTCCTATCCTGTTTATTGTTTGGGATGTTCATGTTCCTTAGATCTTCCAATATAATGAATATTACGTGAGCCCCAAGTAATATTTTTTGCACTTACATGGGCACTTTCTTTACACACAACATGTACTTCCTTCAGACCATACCGAAAAAGTCACCGCCATCCCCCACATTCCATTTAACATGAGATGGTCTACAGTCTGGATGCGGCGTGAAGAGAGACCCAAAAGGGGTGGCCTGTGAACCAGTTGCAGAATTTTCTTCTCTCTCATTAACCTGGGAATAATAACATCAAGTCACAAAGACAATGCATTGTTTGGCATGTTCCTTCTTAAAGCCCATAATTACCACAGTATATTCAATACAGTGTACTCAACCAAGTGAGGAAAGGTAACAACCAATCCTCAGAAGGACAATTATTTGGAGTAAGAGTAAAGATGTATACGTTACTATTCTAAAGATAATACCCATCTCCTACATTCCCCGTTTGGTAATTCATACCATACCAATCAAAATAAGTAGGCACTAGGCAAATGTAGTAAGATATCATTACTCGCTGGTAATATTACATCTAGCACACCAGCAACACTATCGAGATTACCATATGTTCAAGGTTTATTTAAATGGATCATAAAAGAATTGCTATGGTTTCTATTTACTTACTGTTTAGCGCATTTGTTAGCAAGAGCCTAATTCTTTTTTCACGGCTTTCACGCCATATCTCTTCATGTAAACTTGTGCTCTGCTAAATACCCTGCAATGAAAAATTTCATTTATTTAATTGGGCCTGACACATCAAGCAATATTAGAACCCTAATTAATAATGGAGAACTCCACCTTTCCAAATCCGCGGTCCAAGCATGAGAGTAATCTGAAACTTCCAATTCGGTAACAAAATCAATCATCTGACACTCCTGCATAGGAATGGAATAAGAGTCTTATCTATTAAGTCCAAGTTTAAAAAAATCTCAACCCATATATTATTAGTTTTAGAATCTTTCGGTCTGTTACTTCTTTCCGGAGAGTTGCGCTCCAGGATCCGTTGGTTCGGTAATTTCAATTTCCATATCCTCGCCGAATCTTTTCTTTCCGGGAGAGGCTGCTGCTCCATGATCCGTTTGGTTCGGTATTTCAATTTTCCATATCCCTCGACCGAATCTTTTGTTCCGGGAAGCTGCTTGCTGCTCCGGAATCTGTCGGTTTTACAATGTTGATTTTTTTGTTTCCGTGTTCTTATTCTACTGGAGACCAAGACATTTGGAGACAGATCTTCTTCAATCTACCTCCATTGAAGGGTCGGTTATCTGTATCCATCCTAAAATCATCTTGTAAATTAAGCTTGGAAAATACTGTGATTAGCTCACACAGTCCTGTGGCTTCATCTTCCTACTGGAGTAAAAACTGGTAAGGTGGATACTTCTACCCTGGTATTTTAGCCAAGGGAACATATAATTCATCTTCTTCACTAGTAGAAGTGTCTCGTTGAAAAGTGGTGATGTTCTTGTCGATAAGTTTAAGTAATGTATTAAGGCGCCATATCTTGTAAGGGATCATTGCAAAATCGGTCAATTAACTCACGCAATGCATGGCTTTATCATCTCAATGAGTAAAAACTGGTGAAGGTGGCTGACTATCTCCTCCTGGTAATTTTAGCCATGGAGACATATATTCATCTTCTTCACTAGTATAAAGTGTCCTCCTTGGAAATTGTTTGTGTTCTTGATCGATAAGTGTTTAAAGTTAACTATGAATGTAGGTCATTTTATCTTGTAAGGTCATGGAAAAATCGGTCCAATTAACTCACACGCAATACTTTGGCTTTAGGCATCAATAGAGTAAAACTGTTAAGGTGAATGACTATCTACTCCTGGTATTTTAATTCACATGGAGATATATTATTCATCTTCACGATAGAAGTGTTTATTGGAAAAGTGATTTATGTTCGTGATCGATAAGTGTTAAAGTAATGTGAATGTAAGGCCATCATCTTCTAATAAATTGTAAAGGTATTACTTATCTCTTCTTCACTATCTTTGATATAAAAGTGGTCTGCGGCTCTGACAGTCGTGCCATTTTAACCTACATTCTCTAAAGCATCAATGAGTTCTGGTTGCTTTCTCTTTGCTTGGAGAATTAGGCAGTGTAAATGGCACAGGCCTCGAGTAGTCTCTTGAGCTGAAATAAAAAGTATAATTTACCAAACTAACTTAAAACCCAAGCATGACTCATTCAGTCCACACACTTGGCTAAAAACTAATTTGTGGCTTCCTATTTTTGTTCCCACCATAGCTGGACCATAATATATATAATATACCATATAGACTTGGCAATAAATAGAGCAAAATAAAACGCATATACCGTATATACTCGAGTCTAAACCAGGTTTTCAGGACTTTAAAAAAAGCCTGAAAACTTCCTCGGTTTATACTCGAGTCACTGTTCCCCCTACCTTGTCCGGGGAGCCGCGCAATCAGCATCCTCGCTCCACATCTTCTGCGCATCCTTATGATGTCACTACCCGGCGCCCGCAAAGTGAGATGCGCGTGTAGTGACAGTGTCATCCTGATCGCAGGGCTGTGGACAAGGATGCGGATCCGCGCGGCCGCCGGACAAGGTAAGGAGAACATTTATACCGGTAACTCTTATTTACACAGGCGACACATCAAAGGTACACACTTTAGGGGCCAAATTACATACAAATAGGAGTAAAACCCTTCTTTATTTGTGCAACTGTATGCCCAAACTATAGGAGGATTTACCCCATTTGGCAGTATTTTGCCACATAAGATGTTTGAAACACTACAACTCCCAGCATGCTTATTGCTGGGATTGAGATGGGAGTTGTAGTTTCAAAACATCTTTAGTGGCAAATAATACCACCCGCGGTTTATTCCACCGGGGCAAGTGTGGTTTTCCTACTTTTTTCCCTAAAACTAGGTACCCCGTCGTTTATTACTCGGCCGGTTTATACTCGATTATAACGGTAAGTCCCAAAAGTCCACTTAATACTAACAAATGTCCTAACCAAACAATGGAACTAGTAATTTGGAGGAGCTTATTTTCTCTTGCAGTGGCATTTTTTGTAATTGTATCTGTATAATGGCAATGCATGCGATTCCAGACAGCATGCATTCATTGTGCAAAATTGAAAATCATATCTGATCTCAAATTATGCAGTAGTGGGGAATAACATGGCAAATATTATTTTATTATTACCAAACCTATTGGGTAAATAATGTCCTTGGCATCAGAAACTTGTTTTCCAGCTCGAACTTCAGTACACCAATATCTTTCTAGATGTGTGTATGAAACAATCTCAGTGCTAATGAGTAGATATCTTCATTTTGGATATAGAAAGATCTCCCTGCTATGTACTTACAACTAAAATCCTGATCATAACGGATTCTTGATAAGACTCCACGTATAAACCTCTTCACCGCTTTTACATTTAGACAGAAGATGGGGTTGCCTCGGGGCTCGAATGTTGTTAGGACACCTACAAAAAATATATACATTAATAAATAATTATATGCTGTTTTGTATGGGTAATGATTAAAAAAATCAATACAAAGTAAAAATAAAAGGAACGGCTCGGAATAACTTACCTGGGTCATTGTTTATAAACGTTGCAGTGCGTGTTCTACCTCTGCCAATATCTCCCAGAGTCCATCAAGCTTGTTTCTGATGTCCCTCAATGAGCTTTTTAATACTGGACAGGGTCCTTCTTCATGCCTTGGAATCAAACAACAAAAATTAAAGCTTCCCCTGCACCTTCTAGAAAGTTTTTTGCTCTTGAAGATTTCCTTTATTAGATATCCTCTTCGGGCTGCAGCCAATTGCACTGTCTCTGGGTTCGCAAAGATCTTTTATATTAAAAGTCCTCACAGAGCTCCAATCAATAAAGTATCTCTGAGCTCTAAACAATGAAACATGATAAGATAAAAACTTTGATTGAAATTAAGAGGATTAATTTGGTCAAATGTTCAGTAATTTATCTGTCTTTCCTCACGTTATTCTATAATGGTGACGGATTCTAGTTCTGTCCTGCCCTTCTTTTCAATGGATCCAAAACCCATTTGCTTCCTTTGAGTCCCATCTCACTGATTCCTTTGAAGAAATGATAAACATATATTAGAATTTAATTTGACATACAGCAATACAGCATCGGTTACTGACCCTACCAATCAATAACATTCAATTCCCCATACTAAAAAACTTATTATTTTATAAACACGTTAATATTTAAATAATAACTAATTTGTTCCCTTTTAACCCTCTTTCCAACGTGATACATACAGAAAGCCTGAGGAGCACTTACTTTTCTGCAAGATCAAAGATTTCAAATATCATTGAACGCTGTTATAATATACCCACATCCGTGACTCAATCATGTGAATGTAATCATCTAATTTGCATCCCTTGGTCACATATCTCTCAACTACACTTAACATCATCTAATTATCATATCATGGTCCATGATCTCTACAGTGTTGCATCATCTAATTATCATATTGGTCACATGATCCCTACACTGGACACCCCATCTAATTATCATCCCTTGGTCCACATCTCACCTACACTCTACCAGCAGCACTTATACTTTTCGGCAAGATCAAAGATGTTTACAGGATCGTAGCAGCTTGTTTATATACCAACATCCTGTGACTCATCATATGGTACTCTCATCTAATTTGCAGCATACCTTGGTCACATGCTCTCTACCCTGTGACATCTTCTCATTCTCAGACCATGGTCAAATATCCCCGACACTCAGACAATCATTTTAAATTATACTACACGTACGTATTCCAACTTGTTAGTGGGGGTACTGGTATCATACTGAAATACTGTGGTGGGGTTTATTAGCAGGACCTTCCCCCCACTCGATTCAGTAATCCAAGTCACGTAGTCCGGCCTCCTAATTTTGCTTCTTTAATTCTTGCACTAAGGAGCGAGATAGTGATGCCGACTACTTGACTACTGCCTTTCCGAATCGCGTGGGAGGTCCTGCGTACAGTAAGTTCACACAAGAGCCAACAAAGGAACCTCTTCCACCACTACGCAAGGTAGGGGGAGGGGATGACAGACATAAACCAACCATTGTTTCACTATGACAAACGCTACCCACGACAGCAAGTTTGATACTGGTGTATCATCCTAATTATACCGTGTCACCATGATCCCTACGCTGTAACATCATTCAATTCTCAGACTGGTCAAGTGGATCCCTACATGTCACATCATCTAATTATACCGTGTTCACATGATCCATACAACTGTACCACATCACTTCAATTATCTAACGTGGTCACATGATCCCTACACTGTCCACATCATTCAATTATCATACCGTTGTCAACATGATCCTAACGCTGTACTCATTCAATTAATCTACGTGATCACATGATCCCGTACACTGTCACAAACATCAACCCAATTATCATACTCATACCGTGATCACATGATCCCTACACTGTCACATCATCTAATTATCATACCGTGATCACATGATCCCTACATGTCACATCATCTAATTATTACCGTGTTCACATGAAATCCCTACACTGTCATACATCATCTAATTTTTGCTATTTGCTAGAAACCATTCGAGTGCTGTAAATCTCTATTTATACATACAAGTAAAAATAATAAGTCAACACTGGAAAGAAAAAATATTCAACAATGTGATTTAGTTAGAATTTTTATTAATAAATATTTGTAATACAATTGAAACATTTAGGAATACATATAGAATACAACAAAATACATATAGAATCATATAGAGTACATATAGAATCATATAGAGTACTATAGATTACATACAGAAATACATATAGTAGAATATTATAAAAACACATCCTTCTCGGTGTGTAGAGGAAAAAAAAAGAGATAAATATACATGTAAAACAAGATACATTTAACATCATCTAACGTATGTCACACACTGTATACAATGTGTATATGAAATATAATCCAGTAAAGCCAACTGAAAGAAATACTTGTGGAAAACCAAGGTGAAATATATATAATTGGAGAATAATAACACATTAAAGCACAATATATTCAGTAAATACTTGTGTGACATGGATAAATACTTCTCTTTATCCTAAAGTTTCTCCTCCTCATATCCGTTGGTCTCCTCAGTGAAACACAAAGTTAGACAGACATGCAGACTCTCTCTCTAATGCTGGCCATAACTGTAAAATTATACATACATTATAAATGAATTGTAATGTCTAGTCCACTTACCTTACTGATGTTCCTGCAATGTTTCCTAGCCTGAACCAATCTTGCTTATAAGAACAACATGGGTAGTCTATCGCCTTCATAAGTTGCTATATAATTGTACTTACCTTAATTGTTTGGTGACTGTGCCTACAAATCCCCATCACTTTCTTTCTCTTCCACACGTACACAAAATTTCCAACAGAATAATATAACAAGATAAAAGATGTCATGTGTTCCCACTTGGCCTTTGTTCCTTTTGCATTCAATTATAAAACTATTGTAAGCTCTTCGAGTCAGGGTCAGATGTGAATGTCTACTTGTAATTGGAAAGTGATGTGTATGATGTTGGTGTTGTTAAATCCACATAATAATAATTATAATAAACATACCGGAGTTACCAGGACACAGTAATAACAGTAAAATCCAAATATCCAACCAGAAAGTGCAGTGGGAGACATTCCGAGATCCAGGAGAGCTGGAAGGATGAAGACGAGGGCTAGAGTGTGGAAAGGAGAAGGGTCTGTAGACCAGAAGATGTGACACTAGGTTTACTACAAACCACTACACCACAGTAACAGAACAAAGACAGATCTAAAATGTGAGTAAAACTGGGTGTCTGTAAGTTAAAAATGGATTTAAAGGGATAAAACTATTGTGGTTTGTAATAAATGGGTCACTTAACTTATTGGATGAAATGAGCTATTTGGCTAAAACCCAGTCGAGTGCCAGTAAATCTCTATTTATACATACAAGTAAAAATAATAAGTCAACACTGGAAAGAAAAAAATATTCAACAAAGTGATTTAAGTTAGAATTTTTTATTAATAAATATTTGTAATGACAATTGAAACATTTAGGAATACATATAGAATACATACAAAATACATATAGAATACATATAGAGTACATACAGAAATATGTATAGAATACATATAGAATACACATAGAAATACATTTAGAACACATCCTTCTCGGTGGTGTAGAGAAAAAAAAGAGAATAAATTATACATGTAAAATAAGAATACATTTAACATCATCTAACGTATGTACAAACATGTATACAATGTGTATATGAAATATAATCAAGTAAAGCAGCCTGAAAGAAATACTTGTGGAAAACCAGGGTGAAATATATATAATTGGAGAATAATAACACATTAAAGCACAATATATTCAGTAAATACTTGTGTGACGCGGATGAATACTGCTTATGTGTCTCCTCATAATCCTGTACGGATAAATACTTCTCTTTATCCTAAAGTTTCTTCCCCTTATAATCCTGTTGGTCTCCTCAGTGAAAACACAAAGTTAGACAGACATGCAGACTCTCTCTCTAATGCTGGCCATAAACTGTAAAATTATACATACATTATAAATGAATTGTAATGTCTAGTCCACTTACCTTACTGATGTTCCTGCAATGTTTCCTAGCCTGAACCAATCTTGGTTATAAGAACAACATGGGTAGTCTATCGCCTACATAAGTTGCTATATAATTGTACTTACCTTAATTGTTTGGTGACTGTGCCTACAAATCCCCATCACTTTCTTTCTCTTCCACACGTGCACAAAATTTCCAACAGAATAATATAACAAGATAAAAGATGTCATGTGTTCCCACTTGGCCTTTGTTCCAGTTTGCATTCAATTATAAAACTATTGTAAGCTCTTTGAGTCAGGGTCAGATGTGAATGTAAACTTGTAATTGGAAAGTGATGTGTATGATGTTGGCGTTGTATAAATCCACAATAATAATAATTATAATAAACATACCTGAGTTACCAGGACACAAGTAATAAACAAGTAAAATTCCAAATATCCAAACCAGAAAGTGCAGTGGGAGACAGTCCGAGATCCTGGAGAGCTGGAAGGCTGAAGACGAGGGGCTAGAGAGTGGAAAGGAGAAGGGTCTGTAGACCAGAAGATTGGACACTGGACACTGTATTGCAGGAGGGTTGGAGATCCAAGGAAAAAGCAGCTAAAGACAAAAAGAAAGGGGCAGCTGAAGACTAGGAAGCAGGAGACAAGAATAAATAGCAGGATATAATAGGATCCCACTTTCAGAAACCCCAAAGTGAGACCTATAAAGGAGAACTGGTTACACCTCACAGTTAATAATGAATAAGAAGATCTGTTTCCTCACCTTCTTTATCGGACTTCACAAAATATGTATAGTTTCCAACGGGCTGTCCAGCATGGTACCTGGTGTTACTTGGACTTTATCCATTGGCTTCTCTTCCCTTCAATCTCAAACTTTCATTTTCACATTTAGAACAAATCTCCTTTATAATCAAAATCCTTAAAGGCTCTTTGTTGGTTTTGATTTAGGGGCCACAGAATAGGTGATAACTGAAGGTCTCCCATTCTGTGCCCAGTACAAGGATTTGCTGTGACAAACGTCCTGGGTGGTGGGATGACTCTTCGTTCCACTAAATCTTTAAAGTTGATAGTCTAAAAAAATATATTTACAATGGGAAAAAAACAAGAGACAACCAATAAGAAACTATGTCTGGTTCTGTTAAATTACAATATGATTTGCTGAAGAGAATGTAGGGTAAATTATTGAAGGTAAGGACATACCCCGAAGAAAGGATGTTCTAGTATCACCGTGTCTCTCCTGTTCTTAAATCCAAGGCGGAAACAATGATTCTTCTGCAGGAGCTAAACAAAGAACAATTGTCACACAATCATTATATTTGTCTTATCATTTCACCGCCCTTAACAGAAAGAATCTGCGTTTCATAAACATATCAGTAAAACATTGAGAGAAAAGTTAAAAACAGTAAATAAAATATCTCACGAAAGAGACATTTCCTCTTTAAAACCAAAGGATCACTAAAAATAACTACCGATCTACACACTGCCAGTCTACACTATAAACCTCCCAGCGTATCTCACCTGCTTTATTAGGTGTATGGCATCATGGGATAGGTAGCATGGATAGTTGGGTTCATATTTAACAATGATCTCTCTAAGAATAAGTGTTGTCCCTGCAATAAAGGGCCGCTATAAAGAAAGGAGAGAATTGTTTAAAACGAAGATATGAATAGCAACATAACAGGGAAATAATAAAAAGTTATGAAACGATTGAATTTTTATTTTTAAATTTTTCACCCTACTAATTGATATATTACACTTACCTTGCCAGCCAGCATTTCATAGATCATCACGCCAAACGCCCAATAATCTACTGATCTGTTGTAAGGCAAGTATTGTAGAATTTCTGGTGCCATGTATGCAGTAGTTCCACATCCAGAGCCGGTAAAATGGAAAAAGTCCATATCTGGAAAGAAACATTATTATTATAAAACGCAAAGAATAGCTTATAACATGGAATGGAGAAAACCCATTCTAATTAGGTTTTCTTTTGGTTTCCGTGTTCTGTATTCTACTGGAGACCAAGACATTGGAGACAGGTCTTCTTCATCTACCTCCATGGAAGGTCGGTTATCTGGTACTATCCTAAAATCATCTTGTAAATTAAGCTTGGAAAATATTGAGATTAGCTCACACAGTGCTGTGGCTTCATCTTCTAATGGATCAAAAACTGGTGACGGTGGATGACTATCTACTCCTGGTATTTTAGCCAATGGAGATATATATTCATCTTCTTATCTACTCCTGGTATTTTAGCCAATGGAGATATATATTCATCTTCTTTACTAGTAGAAAGTGTCTCATTGGAAATTGTTGGTGTTCTTGATTGATAAGTGTTAACGTAATGTGAATGTAGGCCATCATCTTGTAAGGTAATTTGGGCAAATTGGTCAATTAGCTCACACAGTGCTTTGGCTTCATCGTCTAATGGAGTAAAATCTGGTAACGGTGAATGACTATCTACTCCTGGTATTTTAGCCAATGGAGATATATATTCATCTTCTTCACTACTAGAAAGTGTCTCATTGAAAAGTGTTAATGTTCTTGATCGATAAGTGTTAAAGTAATGTGAATGTAGGCCATCATCTGGTAAGGTCATTTGGGAAAATCGGTCAATTAGCTCACGCAATACTGTGGCTTCATCGTCTAATGGAGTAAAAACTGGTGACGGTGGACGACTATCTACTCCTGGTATTTTAGCCAATGGAGACATATATTCATCTTCTTCACTACTAGAAAGTGTCTCATTGGAAAGTGTTGGTGTTCTTGATTGATAAGTGTTAACGTAATGTGAATGTAGGCCATAATCTTGTAAGGTAGTTTGGGCAAATTGGTCAATTAGCTCACGCAGTGCTTTGGCTTCATCTTCTAATGGAGTAAAAACTGGTGACGGTGGATGACTATCTACTCCTGGTATTTTAGCCAATGGAGATATATATTCATCTTCTTCACTAGAAGAAAGTGTCTCATTGGAAAGTTTTGGTGTTCTTGATTGATAAGTGTTAACGTAATGTGAATGTAGGCCATAATCTGGTAAGGTAGTTTGGGCCAATTGGTCAATTAGCTCACGCAGTACTTTGGCTTCATCGTGTAATGGAGTAACAACAGGTGAAGGTGGACGACTATCTACTCCTGGTATTTTAGCCAATGGAGATATATATTCATCTAGTCCCACCTAGCCAGGAGCCCACAACTACATGACACCATAAGTACTATGGTGTGTGCCCCCATGCTTAACCAAACAGAAAGGGCGTGGGCAGTGGAGACAGTCCGAATCCAGGAGAGCTGGAAGGATGAGACGAGGGGCTAGAGTGGTGGAAAGGAAAAGGGTCTGTAGACCAGAAAGTTGGACACTCTGACCCTGTATTGCAGGAGGGTTGGAGTCCAAGGAAAAAGCAGCAAAGACAAAAAAGAAAGGGCAGCTGAAGACTAGGAAGCAGGAGACAAGAATAAATAGCAGGATATAATAGGATCCCACTTTCAGAAAACCCCAAAGTGAGACCTTAAAGGAGAACTGGGTTCACCTCACAGTTAATAATGATAAGATCTGTTTCCTCACCTTCTTTATCGGACTTCAACAAATATGTATAGTTTCCAACGGCTGTCCAGCAGGGTACCTGGTGTTACTTGGACTTATCCATTGGCTTCTCTTTCCTCTTCTATCTCAAACTTTCATTTCACATTTAGAACAAATCTCCTTTATAATCAAAATCCTTAAAGGCTCTTTGTTGGTTTTGATTTAGGGGCCACAGAATAGGTGATACCTGAAGGTCTCCCATTCCGTGCCCATACAAGGATTTGCTGTGACAAACGTCCTGGGTGGTGGGATGACTCTTCGTTCCACTAAACCTTTAAAGTTGATAGTCTAAAAAAATATATTTACAATGGGAAAAAAACAAGAGACAACCAATAGAAACTTGTCTGGTTCTGTTAAATTACAATATGATTTGCTGAAGAGAACGAGGGTAAATTTTGAAGGTAAAGACATACCCTGAGAAAGGATGTTCTAGTTCAACCGTGTCTCTCCTGTTCTTAAATCCAAGGCGGAAACAATGATTCTTCTGCGAGCTAAACAAGGAACAATTGTCACACAATCTTATTATTGTATTTGTCTATCATTTCACCGCCCTTAACAGAAAGAATCTGCGTTCCATAAACATATCAGTAAACACTGAGGAGTAAAGTTAAAAACAGTAAATAAAATATCTCACGAAGAGAACATTTCCTCTTTAAACCAAGAGACACTAAAAACTACCACCGATCTACACACTGCCAGTCTACACTATAAACCCCAGCGTATCTCACCTGCTTTATTAGGTGTATGGCATCATGGGATAGGTAGCAGGATAGTTGGGTTCGTATTTAACAATGATCTCTCTAAGAATAAGTTTGTCTCTGCAATAAAGGGCCGCATAAAGAAGGAGATAATTGTTTAAAACGAAGATATGATTGCAACATAACAGGGAAATAATAAAAAGTTATGAACGATTGAATTTTTTTTTACTTTTATTGAAGATCTTCTCAATGGATAAGTCTATTTGGCAAATTCACTCTGCTAATAGATATATTCACTACCTTGCCGAGCCAGCATTTCATAGATCATCACGCCAAACGCCAATAATCTACTGCTGTTGTAGGCAGCATTGTAGAATTCTGGTGCAGTATGCAGAGTTCCACATCCAGACCGGTAAAATGGAAAAGTCCTATCTGGAAGAACTTTTGATTGCAGTTATTCTGGTGGCCCCAGTTGGTAGTCCATTTACCCGAGGATCTCATAATGGCTCTATGTGCGCTCCGAACTGCTGTAAGGTGATATAGCGGATTGAATAAGCCGCTCTGGGGGACCCGGGGTCTTCCGGTAAATACAAGGATTAATAACAACTCATTACTTTAGGTCATGCTTTCAAATACTCTGTCTAGTGCTAAAACCAAAGTCTGCAACTTTCAGTTATCCACGGCCATCGACCAATACATCTCAGGCTTCAAATCTCTGTATTAAAATGATAGAAATATTCCATTGTTAATATTGTAAATGTCCATTTAATAATAATAGTAGTTTAACCAGGGATCTAAACGTGTCCTGCAAGTAACCAGGATTTTACCCAGTAATATAACCAAATCTCTCTATGAACTAAAGTATAGATATATCTTTACATGTTTTACTTACCGTGAATAATCTCTTCTCGTGTAAGTCCTTAATCCCAGTAAAATACAACAGCATAAAATCTGCAAACAGAAAGAATAAACAAGTTACATAACATTCTATTCCTGTTACTCCTATCCTGTTTATGTTTGGTAATGTTAATGTCCCTATTATACAATAATAATGATTGATTACGGGAGCCCCAGTTAGAATATTTGCACTTACATGGCACTTTCTTTACCAACATATGCTTTCCTTAAGAACAGACGGAAGTCACCGCATCCCTATCTCCATTATAAAAATGAGATGGTCTACAGTCTGGAATGCGGCGTGAAAGAGACACAAAAGGGGTGGCCTGTGACCATTGCAGAATTTTATTCTCTCTCATTCCTGGGAAATAATAACATCAAGTCACCAACGACAATCATTTTTTTTCAGTTCATTCTTAAAGCCAATATTACCACGTAATATTCAATCAAGTGTACTCAACACAAGTGTAGGAAAGGTAAACCACACCATCCGAGACATGGATTTGGGAGTAGAGTAAAGATTGTATACGTTACTATGTCTAAGATAATAAACCATCTCCACATCCCCCGCGTGAAGGAAATACCATACCAAGCAAAATAAGTATGGCACTGAGCAAAATGTAGTAATATTATCAATACTGCTGGTAGATATGAACAAGCCAACCCAGCAACACTATCGAGATTACCATATGTTCAAGGTTTATTTAATGATAATAAAGAGAATTGCTATGGTTTCTATTTAACTTACAGTTTAGACGCATTTGTTGCAAGAGCTATTCTTTTTTCACGGCTTTCACGGCATATCTCTTCATTGTAACCTTGTATGTCTCTGCTAATACCCTGCAATGAAAGATTTCATTTAATTTAATAGGCCTGAACAATCAGCATATTAAACCCTAATTAATAAGGGAGAAACTCACCTTTCCAAATACGCCCTGTCCAAGCAATGAGAGTAATCTGCTCATACGGTATAAAAACCATCATCTGAACTCTGCATAGGAATGAATAGAGTTATTATCTATTAAGTCCATGTTATTATTATATCTATAAAAAATTCAACCCATATATTATTAGTTTTAGAATCTAACGGTCGGTAATTCAATTTCCATACCTCGACCGAATCTCTTCTTTCCGGGAGAGCTGCTGCTCTCCAGGATCCGTCGGTTTACAATGTTGATTTCTTTTGGTTTCCATGTTCTGTATTCCTGGAGACCAGACATTAGAGATAGATCTTCATCATCGACGTCAATTTCCCATATCCTCAACTGAATTTCTTTCCGGGAGAGCTGCTGCCTCCAAGATCTGTCAGTTTTACAATGTTGATTTCTTTTGGTTTTTCCGTGTTCTGTATTCTACTGGAGACCAAGCCATTGGAGACAGGTTTTCTCATCTACCTCCTGGAAGGTCGTCTGATATCTGGTACTATCATCTTAGCTAAATTCATCTTGTAATTACTTGGAAATATTGAGATTAGCTCACACAGTGCAGTGGCTTCATCTTTAATGGATCAAAACTGGTGACGGTGGAGACATCTACTCCTGGTATTTTAGCCAATGGAGATATATATTCATCTTCTTTACTAGTAGAAAGTGTCTCATTGAAAATTGTTGGTGTTCTTGATTGATAAGTGTTAACGTAATGTGAATGTAGGCCATCATCTTGTAAGGTAATTTGGCAATTGGTCAATTAGCTCACACAGTGCTTTGGCTTCATCGTCTAATGGAGTAAATCTGGTACCGGTGAATGACTATCTACTCCTGTATTTTAGCCAATGGAGATATATATTCATCTTCTTCACTACTAAAAGTGTCTCATTGAAAGTGTTAATGTTCTTGATCGATAAGTGTTAAAGTAATGTGAATGTAGGCCATCATCTGTAAGGTCATTTGGGAAAATCGTCAATTAGCTACACGCAATACTGTGGCTTCATCGTCTAATGGAGTAAAACTGGTGACGTGTGGACGACTATCTACTCCTGGTATTTTAGCCAATGGAGACATTATTCATCTTCTTCACTACTAGAAAGTGTCTCATTGGAAAGTGTTGGTGTTCTTGATTGATAAGTGTTAACGTAATGTGAATGTAGGCCATAATCTTGTAAGTAGTTTGGGCAAATTGGTCAATACTCACGCAGTGCTTTGGCTCATCTTCTAATGGAGTAAAACTGGTGACGGTGGATGACTATCTACTCCTGGTATTTTAGCCAATGGAGATATAATTCATCTTCTTCACTAGAAGAAAGTGTCTCATTGGAAAGTTTTGGTGTTCTTGATTGATAAGTGTTAACGTAATTGAATGTAGGCCATAATCTGGTAAGGTAGTTTGGGCCAATTGGTCAATTAGCTCACGCAGTACTTTGGCTTCATCGTGTAATGGAGTAACACACGTGAGGTGGACGACTATCTACTCCTGGTATTTTAGCCAATGGAGATTATATTCATCTTCTTCACTACTAGAAAGTGTCTCATTGGAAAGGGTTGGTGTTCTTGATCGTAATGTTAAGTATGTGAATGTAGGGCCATCATCTGGTAAGGTTATTTGGGCAATTGGTCAATTAGCTCATAGCGTACTGTGGCTTCATCGTCAATGAGAGAAAAACTGGTGACGGTGGATGACTATCTACTCCTGGTATTTTAGCCAATGGAGACATATATTCATCTTCTTCACTACTAGAAAGTGTCTCATTGAAAGTTGGTGCTCTTGATCGATAAGTGTTAAAGTAATGTGAATGTAGGCCACATCTTCTATAAAATGTAAAAGGATATATACTATCTTCTTCTTACTACTTGATATAAAAGTGTCTCCGGCTCTGACAGTTCGTCCATTTTTAACCTAACGTTCTCTAAAGCATCAATGAGTCTGGTTGCTTCTCTTTGCTTTGGAGAATTGGGCAGTGTAAATGGCAACAGGCTCTGATGTAGGCTCTTGAGGCTGAAATTAAAAAGTTAAATTTACCAAACTACTTAAAACCCAGCAATGACATCATTCAGTCAACACTTGGCTAAAAAAACGAATTTGTGGCTTCCTATTTTGTTCCCACCATAGCTGGACAATAATATATTATAATATACCATATAGACTTGGCAATAAGAGAGCAAATAAATTGCATAAAAGTCATAAGGCCACATTAATACTACACATAATCCTAAACCAAACACATGGAAATAGTAATTTGGAGGAGCTTATTTTTCATCAGTGGCATTTTGTAATTGATCTGTAGAATGGAAATGCATGCGATTCCAGACAGAAATGCATTCATTGTGCAAATTGAAAAACTATCTGATCTCAATGCAATAGTGGGGAAATTAATATGGCATATTATTATTATTACCAAACCTATTGGTAAAAATGTCCTTGCAATCAGAAATCTTGTTTTCCAATCTCTAACTCCAGTACAACCATATCTTTCTAGATGTTGGTGTTGAAAACAATCTAAGTGCTAAATGAGTAGATATCATTCATTTGATATAGAAAGGATCTCTGCATATGTACTTACAACTAAAAGATCCTGATCATAACGGGATTCTTTAGACTCCCACCGTCATGCCAGACTCTTCATCCTCTTTTACAATATAGACAGAGACGGGGGTTGCCTCGAGGCTCGGTATGTATGTTAGTCACCCTAAAACAATAATATACAATTATAAATATTATATGCTGTTTTGTAATAGTAATGATAAAAAAATCAATACAAAGTAAAAATAAAAGGAAAGGCTAAAATACTTCCTGGGTCTTGTTTTATACGTTGCAGTGCAGTGTCTACCTCTGCCATATCTCCGAGTCCATCAACTTGTTACTGATGTCTCAATGAGCTTTTTAATACTGGACAGGGTCTCTTATGCTTGGTAACAAGTAGAAGCTTCCCTGCACCTTCTAGAAGTTTTTGCTCTATAAGAATTTCCTTTATGGATATCCTCTTATTGGCTGCAGACATTGCACTGTCTCTGGTTCGCATATCTTTTATATTAAAAGTCTCACAGAGCTCAATAAATAAAAGTCTCTGGAGCTCTAAACAATGAATGATAGATAAAAACTTGATTAGAATTTGAAGGGTTAAATTGTCAATGTTCAGTATTATCTGTCTTCCCCATCGGTTATTCTATAATGTACGATTCTAGTTCTAGTCTCACCTTCTTTTTGAATAGGAATCCAAAACACATTTGCTTCCTTTGGGTCCCATCTCTACTGATCCTTTTGAAGAAATGATAAACATATATTAGAATTTATTTAGACATAACAGCAATACGCATCGGTTACTGACCCTAGCAAATCAATAACATTCATATTCACTCATAATAAAAAACTATTTTCAAATAATAATACTAATTTCCCTTTTAACCCTCTTTCCCCAATGTGATAATACAGGAGCTGAGGAGCACTTACTTTTCTGCAAGATCAAAGATTTCAAAATAATCAGTGAAGCAGCTTGTTTATATATACCCACTCCTTTGACTCATCATGTGATGTAATCATCTAATTTGCATACCTTGGTCACATGATCTCTACACTGTAACATCATCTAATATCATATCATGGTCACATGATCTACACTGTAACATCATCTAATTAGCATATCAATGGTCACATGATCCCTACACTGTGACATCATCTAATTATCATACCATGGTCACATGATCCCTACACTCTAACAGCACTTACTTTTCTGCAAGGTCAAAATGCTAAAATGATCAGTGAAGCAGCTTGTTTATATATACCCACATCCTGTGACTCATCATGTGATGTAATCATCTATTTGCATACCTTGGTCACATGATCTCTACACTGTGACATCTTCTAATTATCATATCATGGTCACATGATCCCTACACTGTGATATCTTCTAATTATCATACCTGGTCACATGATCCCTACACAGTAACCATCACCACTTCAGGCAATTCAGTGTCACAGACTTTGGGAAATAGCAGTTAAAAAAACATGACATTTAAGAAAGTCAGAATGACAAAAGTAGCAGATGTGAATAATGATCATTCCCTGGCAGGATTGGGGTGTGTGGGGAGAGATTTTTTACTTCTTACACCTAGCTAAGGAATCCGCGGAAGCGTTACGGCCTTATTGGCGAATTTCGGGACATTTTTTCCCATAGACTATAATGGGAACAATCCTCAAATGTGGATATTTCGAGTTTTAAAGGGTCATGAGATCAAAACAGTTTGTTTCATGGTCATAAATACAAACGCTTATACCCCTAACTTCCCCCACACACACAGGTACACCCACCTACTGACCTACCTTTCCATTCCCATGAAGCCATACTTAAAGGGTAACTATAGTCAAAAACTAATTGTGTGATCATCAAATAAAAGTCAGTTATATGGTCATACATGCAAAAACACATACCCCCAATCTCACACGGGTACACACACCACTGACCTAACCCTTCACTCCTGTGCAGCCATATTTGAAGGGTAAATAAAGGTAAAAAAAAACTAATTTAGATTTATCCTCAATAAAAGTTAGTTTTATGGTTGTAAACACAAAAAAGACATACCCCCTCAACCAGACCATTAAAAAGTTTGTTTTTTCAACCTCCAACCTGACACAGGTACACACACCTACTGACCTACCCATCCATTACTGTTGCAGCCATACTTAAAGGGTAACTAAAGTAAAAAAAAAAAATTTGACCAATTATTACAGAGGTACACACACCTATTGATCTAATTATCTATTACTGTGGCAGCAATACTTAAAGGCTAACTAGAGTTGAAATTTTTTTTTGACTGATTATTAAAAAAGTTTGTTCCCCCTCCATTACTGTTGCAGCCATTCTTAAAGGGCAACTAAAGTCATTTTTTCCCCCCTGACCAATCAGCAAAAAAGTTTTTTTTAAACCCCCCAACCTGATACAGGTAGACACATCTATTGCAAAAAAACACGCAATCACAATTTTATATTGATTTTGAGTTGATAGATCAACTTTTTGAGTGATCAGAATGAAATTATCTAAAGAAAACTCTTTTTGACTTTCCTGCTCGACCGCTCAACACCGTCGACGGTTTATTAAAAAACAAAATCGGCCAGGTATAACATTTTCACGGTGGGAGGCTTTGGCGTTCTTCTGATTGGATTTCCAATCGTTGCCACTCGATCGGAAGAACATCTGCCTGTGTATGTCCAGCTTTATAGTTACATTAATGGGTGGCAAATTGTCTAGCACAAACAGATTCTCCATAATTGAGCCCCACAAATTGGAATGTTTCTTCTGAATGGGCAAATCCAAATGATATTAATATATCTAGCCTTGTGCATACATATTTTTGTTTGGCCTGGCTTAGATGGGATAAAGTTATGTGAAATTAGAAAGCTGTAAAGTGAAACCGGAACTTTAATGTTGTGTGGCAAAACGAGAGCGTTTTAAAGCTTTATATTAGTAACGGAATTTATACAGTAAACAGGAGGATCCATCTACTTATTATATGTTGAGGTTTCCTTACATTTTAAGTAGGGTGCATAACTTTCAGTGAGTTTAGTGACACAGCTAAACACGGATTGTAATCAAAGACCACAACCCATTATATAATAATTGATATTGTATAATTGAAGAATAGGAGCTCTATGGCCATATAAAGGTAAACACAGGCAGATTTTTTTCGGGCCAATCGACCATACTTTGTTCAGGCCACGATCGATGTTGTATCTGTTGGTAAATCACGGCGGATCATGCAACTATTGCCACAACCGACAGTCATTTTTCCAGGCCGAGCACTTGCTAGTAGACAAAAAGTCCCTTGTGTCTACCCCCTAGAACACAGGCTGAGTTATACAGATGGATCTCCAAGGTAAAACTTTTATATAAAAAAATAAAATAATTATATATATATATATATATAATATAATTATATAAGTAGGGGGTGCAACAATTAGAACTGATGACTAGCTAAACACTGATTAACTGATGACATAGCTAACACTGGTTATAACTGATGACATAGCCTATCACAAATTATAACTGATGACATAGCTAAACACTGATTATAACTGATGACTAGTAAACACTGTTATACCTAATGACAAGCTAAACACTGATTATAACTGATGACATAGCTAACACTGATTATACCTAATGACATAGCTAAACACTGATTATAACGATGACATGCTAAACACTGCTTATAACTGATGACATAGCAAAACACTGATTATAACTGATGACATACCTAACACTGATTATACCTAATTACATAGCTAAACAGTGATTATAACTGATGACATAGCTAACACTGATTATACCTAATGACATAGCTAACACTGATTATAACTGATGACATAGCTAAACACTGATATATACTGATGACATAGCAAAACACTGATTTTAACTGATGACACAGCTAAACACTGATTACCTAATGACATAGCTAAACACTACTTTATAACTGATGACATAACCTAAACGCTGATTATAACTGATGACATAGCTAAACACTGATTATAACTGATGACTAGCTAAGCACTGATTTAACTGATGACATTGCTTAACACTGATTTACTGATGACATATGCTAACACTGATTATAACTGATGACATAGCTAAACACTGATTATAACTGATGACATAGCTAAGCACTGATTATAACTGATGACATTGCTAAACACTGATTTAACTGATGACATAGCTTAACACTGATTATAACTGATGACATAGCTAAACACTGATTATAACTGATTACATAGCAAACACTGATTATACTGATGTCATAGCTAAACACACTGATTATAACTGATGACATAGCTAAAACACTGATTATAACTGATGTCATAGCTAAACACTGATTATAACTGATGACATACTAAACACTGCACACAGCCTTGACCATGTTAATATAAAGACACGCAGGCTACATTCACACTACAAGATGCAAGCATAAAAGTAACAAACGCATTGTGTCTTTGTACAAACACGTCTAGTGTGACAAACCCTCAAGGTAATTCACATTAAATCACTAAACAGGCATCAGGACATCATTACGGGCATCTGCTGGGGTTACTGGAAATAAAATGTATGAAATGGGAATGTCCCTTTATTTTTTAATTGTATTGCATCTGTTCATTAACTGATTATTGGTGCCAAGGAATTTTATGGATGGTTAAAAAAAGATGGT
The DNA here is from genome assembly GCA_019447015.1 of Hymenochirus boettgeri. Lineage (NCBI taxonomy): Eukaryota > Metazoa > Chordata > Amphibia > Anura > Pipidae > Hymenochirus > Hymenochirus boettgeri. The sequence continues at coordinate 331,250,873 of CM033470.1, read as the reverse complement.
TTCCCATCACCAGACCCTCTGGATAGCATAGAATACAGCTTCCAAAATTGCTATTCTCTAGATTATAAAAGTAGAGTACTTGATACTAGGACTTAAGCTTCATACACACGTGTGATTGGGGGCTAACCCGCGACACACGATGCGTATGAGCGCCCATTTAGTCAGACAATCGTGCAGTGTATGGGCACTTTGTCGGCGAAATGAAGGTTCCGTCGGGCCTTGTTGATGATCCGCTAGGCGAATTGGTCAACAAGGCTTGACCGAAATCCTTTTCGCCTAACGAAGTCCTTAAGGACCAAGGCTGAGAAAACACTATGCTGAACGGTAAACAAGGGAAAGGATCTTTACTGCTCACTTGTGCTGCGATAATTGGAGCTCAATCGTTTTGCAAAAAATTGGTGATTGCGTGCGTTCTGAAAAGCAGATCACAGTGCACTCTAGTGTGGTTTGACTAATTGACAAGCTTTCGAGGGTTCTACCTTCTTCATCAGGGTACTGCATGACCTGACTTTGAAAGCTTGTCAACTACATAAAGGTTCGTCCTTATACAAATTATCACATTAGACTTTTTATATATCTATATTGGACTTATATATATATATATATATATATATATATATATATATGGCGATATCAGTGTATATATAAAATATTGTATATATATAGCAAAATCAATGTATATATATATACCGATATCAGTATACATGTGTAGGTAAATCCTCCGCACTCCGTACTATAGTATATCTGCCTGGGAGCGCTGTGATGTATCATATGCAAATCAATGTAACTGCAGAAACTCCTGGACTTCACTACAACATTTTTTATTATGTTACATAGTAGGACGTAACCGATATCAGTATATATATAAAATATTGTAAAATATATAGTGATAGCGTATATTTACAATATTGTGTAATATATATACCAGTATCAGTGTATACAATATTGTATAATATATATACTGATATCAGTGTATATATACAATATTGTGTAATATATATATACCGATATCAGTGTCTACAATATTGTATAATATATATATATATATATATATATAGCGATCAGTGTGTATACACAATATGTGTGTAATATATATATCAGTGTATATACAATATTGTAAAATATATATAGCGACATCAGTTTATATACACAATATTGTATTATATAGTGATACCAGTGTATAGTTACAATATTGTATGATATATACCGATATCAGTGTATACAATATTGTATATAATATATACCTATATCAGTGTATATATACACAATATTGTGTAATATATATAACGATATCAGTGTCTACAATATTTATAATATATATAGCGATCAGTGTATATACACAATATTGTGTAATATATAATATCAGTGTATATATACAATATTGTAAAATATATATAGTGACATCAGTTTATATAACAGTATGTATTATATAGCGATATCGTGTATATATACAATATTGTATAATATATATAGCGATATCAGTGTATATATACAATATTGTATAAATATACACGCGATATCAGTGTATATATACAATATATATAGTGATATCAGTTATACCTATAATATATATAGCAATATTATTTATACACACGATATAGTATTATATAGCGATAACAGTGTAATATTACATTATTGTATAATATAATTAGCGATATCATTGTATATATACAATATTGTTAATTATACAGCGATATCAGTGTATATATACAATATATATAGTGATATCATTTATACATATAATATATATAGCAATATTAGTTTATACACACGATATAGTATTATATAGCGATAACAGTGTATATTTACATTATTGTATAATATATATAGCGATATCAGTGTATAGTTACAATATTGTATAATATATATAGCGATATTAGTTTATATACACAATATTGTATTATATAGCGATATCAGTGTATATATACAATATTGTATAATATATATAGCGATATCAGTGTATATAAACAATAGTTGTATATATATAGCGATATCAGTGTATATAACAATATTGTATAATATATATAGCGATATCAGTGTATATAAACATATTGTATATATATATAGCGATATCAGTGTATATAACAATATTGTATAATATATATAGCGATATCAGTGTATATAAACAATTGTATAATATATATAGCGATATCAGTGTATAAATAAACAATATTGATAATATATATAGCGATATCAGTGTATATATACAATATTGTATAATATATATATAGCGATATTAGTTTATATACACAATATTGTATTATATAGCGATATCAGTGTATATATATAATATATATAGCGATAACAGTGTATATTTACATTATTGTAAATATATAAGCGATATCAGTGCATATAAACAATATTGTATAATATATATAGCGATATCAGTGTATTATATAATATATATAGCATATCAGTGTATATACAATTTGTATAATATATATAGCGATATCAGTGTATATAAACAATATTGTATAATATATATAGCGATATCAGTGTATATAAACAATATTGTATAATATATATAGCGATATCAGTGTATATATACAATATTGTATAATATATATAGCGATATTAGTTTATATACACAATATTGTATTATATAGCGATATCAGTGTATATATATAATATATATAGCGATAACAGTGTATATTTACATTATTGTATAATATATATAGCGATATCAGTGCATATAAACAATATTGTATAATATATATAGCGATTCAGTGTATATATAATAATATATATAGCGATATCAGTGTATATACAATATTGTATAATAATATGTAGGTTTGGTAATAATAAATAATATTGCCATATTAATTTCCCCACTATTGCATTGAGATCAGATATGTTTTCAATTTGCACAATGAATGCATTTCTGTCTGGAATCGCATGCATTTCCATTCTACAGATTCAATTACAAAATGCCACTGCATAGAAAAATAAGCTCCTCCAAATTACTATTTCCATGTGTTTGGGTTTAGGATTATTTGTAGTATTAATGTGGCCTTATGACTTTTATGCAATTTATTTTGCTCTCTTATTGCCAAGTCTATATGGTATATTATATATATATTATTGTCCAGCTATG